>CAJNOL010000086.1:262271-285079 GCA_905250125.1 Rotaria sordida
ATTCATCGACATGATCAACAAGTAACTGATTCGATGAATTCATTTTGAAGTTTTGAATCATACACGTAACCGCGATCCTTAAAATGTTGAAAGTATTCATTCGACTTTGTTCCAACATTTTTCAATTCGAAATCTAATCAGATCAAGAATAAACCAGATTTATTTTTGTTTAGAAAACAACTCGGATGGCCATAGACAAATAGATGAGAAGGAGTTTACTGACCTCTAGAAATGAATGATCTCCTACAAGCAACACTATATATTATTAGCAAAAAAAAAATATTCGATTTTTCGATTAGACCACGAGTAAAATAGTAGAGTGAGAACAAAACCAATGACATGCTGAATCGAAGTACAGAATCGGATTACACACACGTTCACATGGCGAGTGTTCGACAATAGCTCGAACAAACGACATAAAACAAAAAAAAACAACAGCACAGATGCACACACGATGAAAAACTATGTAAATGAAGGTCAATTAAAACATAGCAAAGATGAGAATGGCCATGTGCATATATATTTTTTAGATAAGAAGAACATCATTTGAGTATGAGTGAAAACAATTGACGAGATTCGAGAGGTAAGCTGTATACACGTGTAATACTGATAAGAATTGCACATGAGAAACAAAAACATACGAATCCGTATGTTAAAATAACTTTTGTATAATTTTGTTCTTCTTAAGTGTGAAGTTCGTTTTTCTTTTTCAATTTTGTTTCTTGATTGAAAAACGGGCTTTGCAATCAAGTTTAGCCAGACTAAAAAGTAAACATACATTATGCTAAGAAAAAACAACATACTGAAAAATCATTCATCTTGGTTGGGACTCTCGCTGTTTTGATGCATACCGATGACACCTTCTGCAGCTTGATTGGTCAATTTCGATAGCAGATCATCCATATTCATCTACTCACACCCACAGTTTATCAGGTGGTGAATCTAGCATTGAACTTGTGTTTTTCACTAAAAATTTTCAAAATAACTTACCTCCTCATCCATCTTTTACTAGTAAATTTTTCTGGATAATAGCGTTCAGAAATCTTCTTCGCTTGCTTCAACTCGTCACATTGTAACGATACAATAACCTTATTGAGCTGACCGACTGAACATCAATTATGTAAACAAGTTCATCAAAGGCCGCAGTCCTTTTGGACTAGAAAGAAGTCGAATTGGGAAGTTTTAAAATTGAATAAAGTAGGAACTCCTGTTTTCGAGTAGTAACAAAAATCAAGCCCTGATTTTATTTTGTAATCAGTCATCAATACTATCTACACTCTCGACTTTTCACGTGAAAATGTATCCTTAAGTAGAACGCAACGTAAAGTTTTATCTCGTTCATTATTACTTACCAATCTAAATATGCATCATTGTCTTAACCAAAATGTATAATGATCGTGTTGAACAATTATTGTAAAAACTTCGACCGCGGTGCAAAATTTTTCAAAATTGCGAGAAAACTATTTGCAGCAATAAAGCTTCTGAGAAATTGTCTTCGAGAAATCAATGATTCGACTAACAAAGGATCACTTTACAGTAACTCTTCCAAAGGCAAGGTAAGAAAATCACTTCTTTTTTTACATACAGTTTGACATACTAATCTACAATCGAGATTTGATGAATGAGTGTCTTTCTTTCACTCACACCAGCATCCTACTCCTATCCTCGCTCATCTACACTTGCTCATTCACTCATCTTCACCCAGTAACCCAACTATACACATCTATATCATGCATTTGCTGAATTCTGATTCAAGAAAGATTTCAAAAAGGAATATTTTCTTCTCAATCTTGTATTCTGCTTTAGTTTGATGTGGTCACATCGAGTAAGTTTAGAATTCTTAAAAAAATAAGCCAAACCGAAGTATATCAAATCAGGATTTTTTTCGATTCACTTCGAGCTCTCATTCACGCTGCGGAACATGGGGCAGATTTATTTCATGTAATAGCAAAGAAATACAAAAAATTATGGAAGCAGTTTGTCTCTTTTCTTATCCGTTTAGCATTCATATTGGTCAAGATTCTCATATTTGAGTACGTTAGCTACACGTGTTGGAGGTTTTGAAAGGATGTCACCATTGTCTGTAACGTGAAATTCCCAGTTTCGAATGGGACAATGAACATTTTCGAACGGGTATTCTACTTCCAAAATTTTCCCATTCGACTTTTTCACTTTTACATGTGTCACAATTTTAACCCATTTACAATACGATTCAGGTAGATCGGGTTGAAAAAATTGCCGAGGAAAATAATGTTCCGAATTTGCAGGAATAGTTACATTAACCACTTGGTCAAATTTGTCTTCACCAGGACGCCCATCGTATTTTAAAGTACACTCGATAGGCTCAGCAGTTCGATTAACAACAAAGCACGAGTAGACGTGAGGAGGGGCGCGAGGCATTTTGAACGGCACTGAACGATCAGATGTATCGTTCGTAGTTGTCGAATCGGTGGTCATTGAGTCACCACTCTTGGTTGTGTCTGAAAGTTTTTCCTGTAATTGTGTGGTCTCAGGTTTCGGTTCAACTGGCATCTAAAAAATGGCAAGACAATCTCTTTGGCTTTATTTGATGCTCAATAAACATATGTTAATCATTTATTTTGAATCCATTGCTATAAGAGAAATCTGTACCGTCTTTGGAGCACACCTCAACCATGTAGGTCTATCTACAAAATTTAATCAGGTTACGTGCAGAGAACCTGGCGTATAATCTTACTTCCCTATAGTATGAATATCGCTCCATTTGGTTAAAAATGGCATAGCAAATGAGTTTCGAACCAATCTATCCTGGTCCAACTATAATATTCTGATCAAGACTTGCATTGTGTAAATGCTTTATCTACAGAACCTTTCGTTCTTTTGTAGAAGGCTTACGAAAAAATATCTAATTTTCATCTATATACTATGCTTCAAGGACAAAAGTGTGTTTTTGCGATTCTCGTTCTTTTTCTTCACGCGCAGGAGTGCTCTTGACGACCCCAAACCTTTACTTGTGCATGACATATGCTCGAAGTATTCTTTTCTTTCTTCAAGTAGAGAAGTAATCGATAGGCAGTACTCATACACTGATTTTATGTGATGATAAAGAAAAAGAAAGAACGGCTTTGAGTTCTGTCACTCTTCTAGAAATGATTGCGTGCCTCAGTATTTTTGGTCACAAGTGAAACTAGTGTCGATAGTGCTATGCTAGAATTTAGGCAGTCACTCCTGTTGTGCTTAAAGGAACAAGAAAAGAGATGCACAAATTCCAATCAACATCAAATTAGAAATGTAAAAATACAACACTTTTTCCTATAAAGTTCAAAGAGAAAATGTTTATGTATCTTTAACAAGTAAGACTGACGCCTCCAGAATGTCAACGCATCCTGCTGAAGATTGTTGATGAATGAAACAAAAATGCAATTCATTGCTTTTTCTTTTCAGCGAACGTTTTTCAAAGCCTCAATATATAGGTTAAGAGTTTGTGTGTGGTTGGACGAGTCTAAGAGTGAGAGTGGATTGAAACCCACACCAACACTTCTCATCAACAGTTACCCATTCACTCACAAATAGTTATGCATCCCAAAGTATGGAAAATGTTGACTTCTCAAAACTAGCCAGGACGAAAGCCACACTAATCAGATTCTATCGGTACGATATCAATCGGATCCATTCTGATAGAGGAATGTAGTCAGGTTTTAACGATTGGAACTCGATGAGATGATAATTTTTATGTGAAAAGCTTCGGCATATTCTGATCCTAGAATTCGAAGAAGACGCTACATTCAAATATTGTAAGAGCTATAATTTGAAATTCAATTGGCTCTTTCAAGTTTCGATGCTGCTTCGTCCGGATCTAGAAGTAAGGCATAACATGTATTCAATTGGCTTCTCATATATAACATAATCTTTACATCCTGTTGGATTCAAAGGTGGGCCTTGATGAAACTCATTCATTAATGAGCAAAACCTCATCGAATCTGATGATTTGAGCATTTGGTACTTGGTTAAAAAGACCTTGATGGATAACATGTGACATAGTACATTCAAGTCCCCTGAACAGTACTTTTTCACCTTCTGAAATAGTTTCTGTAGATCATTGCCAAGACACAATTCTTACTTTATCCGATATCCGAAAACATTACGACAATCAGACAAAACTCGTACTGCTTTATCAGTAAAGAAAAGTATGGCTTTTTTTCATGTACAACTACCGCTGCTTACCTTCGACGACGACGCTACAAATGAAATAAAATTGTGTTTGCTTCAGCTGTGCACAACCTTTTGTTAAGAGGATGGAGAAAATTTTCTTTTTCATTTGCCAAAAAATCATGTTCTTTCACTCGTTTGCTTCATGTTAATGTCACTAAACGAAAGAGAATGACAAAAAAAATCTTTGGATTGCGATAACGACTGTTTGTTGCTGCAGTCGTTAAGAACACTTCGAAGGTATTCGTCTTATCAGAGCTCGAACTGGTTGAAAATTTTAAATAGGACTAGATCGACCGAGTAGCGATATCCACTCGTCCCAACTGACTATTTCAACTTCAGTACGAACTAATAAAAGCGTAGAAGCCGAAAATTTCTTACGAGTTTTCGATTTCTAAATCCTCTCTTCACATTTTCGAACTATGGATCGCGTTTGCAAGTTTCAGAATATCAGTGTGCGGATGACAGCGCAAGAGAGGACGAAAGTGAGTGAGAAAGTTTGGGTGGATTAGGTGGTGGTGATGGGTGTCATAGCAAACTGCGCACTCTAACTCATCTAGACTCACTTTTATAGCCTTTATCATCGAACACAGATCCACTATTCGAAAATTCGAATCAAACCAACAAGATCTGCACTTCTGTATCTTGTAAAGCTCTGGCCCCTATATTCTCTTTGGAGGGGTGAGTGTGACTCCGACTCTTACTTTTACCCTCACCCAGACTCTAATCTGCACACCTTCCCACATATAGCCACACATAGCCATTCCTACATCCGCAGACCCGCGCTTCTTAGTGGTATCCATCCACATTCTCATTTAGTCACTCACCGAGATAATTGCAGAAGACGACTTTCTTCGAACTCATACCAACATTTTTCTCTGGAAAAAGCAAACGTTTTCGTTGTTTCAGCTAGACATGCAAATCAAGAAAAACGTGGCATGAGAAATGTCGTCGTCATTCCAGAAATGCCTATCATTGGATTTACACGGTACATCATCACTCAATTATCATTTTTATTGGCAAAAAACAAATTGTTCAAAGAATCGGAAATAATATTCTGTGGGTCGCTAAGAGTACTCGTAGTACTATTTCTAACTTGCGCAAGAGTTATGTTCGGAGTTGATATATTAAATGTCCACACATTGATACTATTGTGAGTAGAATCACTTAAATAAACTTCATTCAATAGTCTGGGAGCAAACAAAATTTCATTTACACCATCGATAACACGGCTACTAATTTCTTGTGGATAGATTGATAGAAAAAAGCAATGTTTTTTCTCGGTCTCTTTTGCATTTTCAGCTGTCTATGGAAGAAACGATGAAAAAAATACATAAAACTGATTCCTTTTCTTTGCAACTGTCTGTAACTATCAAATCAAATTCAATTAATACATCAAGTACATTTTATATGATACATGATTATAATTGTTAATAAATTTTTTTAATAATGAATTTCAATATGGAAAAAAGCTAAAGTCTTTTGTGTCATGCATAGAGGCCGTGGAAATGTCGCCGATCTCTATGAATAGAATAACTCGAATGTCACTGCATTATTATTCAGAAATATCTTGCAACACAGACATCAATTCGTGTACTGATCGACTTTTTAGTTTTCAATCAGTAAAATATTTGTATTGCCAATTTCGGCTGAGAGAAAAGAAAGTGAGTAGTCAAAATGATCAAAAGTTTACTTTTTTGATCATAAATCCAAACATTCAACTAGTTGAGCATATATTTCTATCGCATCAATTGGTATTGGCTAGGTGTGCCTGTGAGTCTCCTTACACTCACTGCCACACCGACACCAGAGAATCTGCATCGAAGTAACTTGAAAATGGTAGATGCAAAACGCTCGCGTCTTTTGTCTGCTCATTTTCACCTGGATACTAATTTTTTCAGTGTTGATTTTTTATCATCTTCTAAAGAAAAAAACTTTCAAAAGAAATAAGAAAAGCTGTTCATTCGCGAAAACACGGTGGAAAAAAAGATCGATGGAGAAGAATGAGAAAAAAAAGAAATACACATAAATAGAGGGATCTATCTTCGTCTTTCATTAGCATTCATTCTGACTATTTTATGAATTTGATCAGTGCTCACAACAAGGATAAGAATAAACTAACAATAGGAAGTCGCTACATTCGAGAAGTGAATATTGGAGAATAAGCTTTGTCACCTGGAACTATCGCGAGTGTGGGTGGATGGATGAATCGGTTGGTAGGTTGGAAAGGAGGACAGAAAACTGGCCATTGCTGAAGCTTTTCTCTTCACATAAACGTCCACCTATCTATCTAGACCCATCTACCGACCTAGATCTATCCGCACCTACTTACAAACTCTACTTGTATCGCTGCCCTTTGAGCTGTTTAACTAAATAGTAACCAGCTTAGCAGGTTTCCAAGAAAATTTCAGCTAGATTCACGAGTCATGAAAAAAGTTGTTTTTTCCGTAATAAATAAGGAATCTCCAGAATCAAGATGTAGGTGTCTGTCTCTACATTCACACCGCACATCCCGAGATAATAATAGTGTATGGTTTAAAAAATGGTTTCCAACAAGCAAACGTCCAAACAACTTCACATGAGTGCTAAACTTCACCAGAAACAAAATGATGGATGACATTTCCAAAGTAACAAGAACAGAACGAGAGTGTGATTTCCCATGCACTTACCCCCACACTCACATCCATCATCGAAGGATAGCGATAAAATAGGAGCGAGTCAAGTACCTCGATGGCCTTGTTTTGGTCTACATCAACGAGATTAGCGCTCCGTTATAAGATATCAATGGTTCCTTGGCGAAGAGCATGGTAATAGTCGCTCGCGCTTTGGCAAAAATGCTCAATATTGTTGGGCAGCTCGAATCCAATCTGTTTGTTCAAATTGTCTAGTTCTCGTACAACGCTATACAGCTAACTGTCACCAGAAATCCACTAGAACTGTCGGATACGCTTCTCATTAGCATCGATTCGAGCCACTCTACCATAAGGAAAAATTCCTTAACGTCTGGTTCGTCTACAAAAATGCCTCATTTGCCGGTTAAGATATACCAGATGTTCGTCTCGATGACTTCAATTTCACCAAATTGGGCTGAACAAAAGCCATTTTGGCCGATAAAATCTTATCAAAGTCGATTTTCCTCATACCGAACTATCGTTAGTTACGTTTCATTGTGGCGATTTGATCAGTGTACTTTCTACAATTCAACAGTTCTTCGAATAATCTTTAAATATGCAATATTCGAGCGAACCAATTTCACCATGGCTATGTATCGCGCAAAAAATACATTTTCCACACATCAAGTTGATTGTCAATTCATCAAATGTAACCTCGTTGTCAGTATTTTCTTCAGAGTTCAATTTCATCACCGTCGATTTCTATACTGCAACATGACAGAAGCAACTTTGATAGATATTCATGTGTTCTCTGGAATTTTAGTCGAAAGCACACTACTCTTTGTTGCTCCGGTACGTGCAAGTCTTAATGGAGTCCGTATGGATTATGTGGATTTCTCGAATATCAACCTCTTCAATTTCGATTGCTCTGTCGATTGTCGATGGGATGATGATGTATTACGGAAGCTTAAATAGTGCTCGATCATGATTGAGCCTGATTGAAAAAATCCGAATAAGTATGTTTAGATCCAAGAGCAAAATGTATACCATTATGACTCAAGATGTATTGATATCTCGAGCACAGTTCTCTGTAGGTGGATGAGGATGAAGAAAAAGCGCACATCCTTATCCACTATTCAACCTCAAATATTTGAATGTTCACGACTCCTCATAATGTTTTTATGTATCCGTTGATGCAGTCACTCTACTGATTATCGCTATCTTTTTTGTTCTCGTAATTGCAAGTTTGACTTTTTTTTACAATCTAACTGATTCATATTCTCCCGATTAAACTCATAAAATGCTCCATTGTTAATATTTTTACAAGTGAAATACAGGACACTTTTTCTCAAAATATATTCAAAGGAGTTGCATTCTGTTTGAGCCCATTTTAACATGTTGATTTTTTCTTCATCTTAGTTCAACAAATATTGAGACTTTTCCACCCAAATTTGACCACAATGCATCGACATGATTTCGAAACCATTTTTCTAATTGCATGAGTAGCGTGCAGAATATTTGAATTGAGCTAGTCTTATATACAAATACTTCTAGAAATTAAAAACTGTCTCGATACAGATTCGTGTGTGGGTAATCGGAGTTGGAAGAACGAGCGCGAAGTACACATGGTATTGAATGTGCTTGACTGAAAAAATCTGGAATATGGGTCATTCCACAATATCGGTACCATATATGAGAGAACAGTTTCGCAAGAACCAACATTTGTTATCGATGCGAAGTTGTCTTGAAATGAAAGCTCATTGATGACTTGACAAAAATCTAAAATAGCATAATAAATGTTGCCGATTGAGCAGTAGAGACAAATCAATCACTGTTCAATTTATCATCAAGTCAAAAAAATAACTCTTTTCGTTAATCGAATGATGGTTACACAAAGTCAAAACAGTCAATCATTATCAATCATTGTTTCTTAAATTGAACTAAAGAGAAGTTTTGTCGACACGCAGTATTTCCATCATTGTTTCAATCTGATTGATAATGTCAACGATGGTGAAAAATTAAATTTCAATCATTAGTTTTCAAATGTTCTTGCTTGGAACTGACATATCGAGTTGTTTTCTACTCGATATTCGATAGTAAACGAAATTAAATGCGAAATTTTCTAGATGTCCACATAATGATATTCAGAAAGACATAATTGACATTTCAATTAATGTACCACAAGTGTGAGTAAAACAAGAAAGAGCAATGTTTTTTTTACTAATGTGCTTTGAAATGTATTCGAGTAGATCTAAAGATAGCTAAGAAATTAAAAAATGTAAGTAATCATGAAAACTTCACTCTGAGTGAATTATACAGTGTATTTTGTCTTCACATGACGGCAGTATAATCATCAGCTGTGTTTTATGGTGATTAGAAAAATAATATTACAACAGAACGAATAGAAAGAAAAAGAAATAAACAGAATAACAAATATACACAATAAATGTAACAATCATCAGTCAAGCGTAAAATTATATTTTGTTTACGCTAAATTTTGTTCTTCATGTGCTCTGACTATTGATTGAGTTTATTCGCACGGCCACACTGCACATTCATATATTTACCTTTGATGTCGGTAACACTGATACTGGGGTGTGATCATTCTTGTTTGTTTTGCTTTTTGCGTGATTTTTTTAATATCTTAGATGTTTTAAGTCGAGAAAAAAACTAGTGCTTTGCAACAATCTTTTTCTAAGTCAATAGTAAGTCGTCTATTAATACTTTCAACTAGTAGTACCACTCTGCTTTGCATTCAAAATCTAAAAGTTTTCTTCAATAATTCCAGTGACACAAACTGCCTATATATTTTTGTTTTTGTCCAATGACATTTTTCTCTTCACGAATTGATATAATATAAATCGTGTCAATAATAATATTTCATCAAGCTTTTCTTTTAAAAAAAATACGTCATGTTATATAGTCACACTTCAATAATGCCTCTGTCGATCTTTTTTTCTTATAGGTGAATGCATCTAACGTTTGAGTCATTTTGGGAGTCAGTTGTATATTTTTATTTCTTGATATGCGTAAACGTCAGATAACCAAACATAAATCAGCAGTATGATCAGGTAAAAGAATGACAAACAAAGCGAAGAATTTTTGCTGAATCTCGAGCATTTTGTTTAAAAAAGTTGTTCGTCACAACTAGTATCACTATTATATTGTTTGTCTCGTAAAAAAAATATTCGATTATATAATTTGTGCAGATTAAATGTTTGAAGGAACAGATCAAAAGGATTGATTAGGCGAAATAGACATCTTTTGAAAAATTTTAAATAGTTTTATTTTCATTCGCTTTTACTTCTAGACACATTTGAAATCATGTCATCTGTACCTTCTTCTGTGAAACCAGTGGAATCGATTATTGATAAAGATACTGAAAAACAATCTTCGGGTCACTTTAAATCTTTATTTGATCAGTATGCAGAATGGTTTACCCCAAGTACAAGTGCTGCAATTATTGAGTCATTGTCAGAAATCCATTCGCTACAGTCTAATAATGATTTATCACATTTGAATCATCGTATTATTTCACTGGTTTATAATCAATTGGCTGAACTTATTGAAAAATTTATCTTAATCGGTGATACATTGTCCAACGATGAATGTATTTTAATAAAAAACTGTCTTCAATTTATCGTCAATGTATTAATATCAGCGTGCAACATTGATTTTGACAATAAGAATAGAAAGCATGATGGAGATGACGTTAATAATAAAGATGATGCCTCAAACTTATTGATACGAGAAATTCTATATCGTGAAATAATTCCATTAAATGATTCATTTTTGAAATTTATACAATGTGCCAGTTTGAATACCATGGAAAATTATCAACATATTTTCAGCAAATTATGTGAGGTTTTAATTCAACGTAATGAAATGATGATTTTACAATTAAACTTTTTGAAAAAAGATGAATTATCAAATCTCAAACACAATAGAGATAATCAGCTACTTTTTGATACATTTGCTCAATATATGACTTCATCACATGGTGTTAGTCGTTATCTAGAAGCAGTAAAACGACTTAATATTAGATCGACAAGTGAATGTGATAGTATTTTATTATTTAATATTTTTAATTTAATTATTAATAATATTCTTTATACAGAACAGTTTCGAACAATATTTTGTAGTAATTTTTGGTTACCAATGTATGAACATTTGTTGAAAGGATTATTACCAACAGCAGCAGTAATAGGAGAAGAAAATGATATTTATCTTAAATTAAATGTAATCAAATATTTAATTACGGATCTAGTGAATATGCAACCAACAGTAGAACGTCTATTCACGTTGCTACAAAGACCAGTAGAAAACTTTGCATTGAAAGATGAATATTTGTCAATAATCAAAATGTTACTACCTTGGTTTTCTAATCCACATATTCTGAAAGGTATTTGGAAAAATGATATGGATAATGATTATGGTACAATACCATTCGAATGGGATAATAACTTTGATGAAAATACGACTAAAACTTTAACAATTACATTCGTTACATGGGCAATCTTACAGTTAATTCTATTTTTTATTAATGCCAATAGTGATTGTCTTACGGAAGTGAAACATAATACTGACATGAAAGAAATATTATTGCAATTTTTGAATCAAATAAAGAATGGTAATCCAATTAAATTACTTGTCTACAATATTCTGGCACCACTACTAGATGAAAAAGATATTCAAAATGAAACGAGTTTTACAAAAGAAATAATTACAACATTAATAGATTCTATACGCAATGCTAATCAAGAGTCAACAACTGGTGACATGCAAGTTCTTTTACGTTTAAGCGATTTAATAACATTGTTGACAACACTCAAAGGTAAGTTTCGAACAAACTCTAGGAAGTAATGTATTGATGATTGAATCAATATCTGAACTTAAATATTACTGTAGACTGTTACACAAAACTAAGTACGTAGTAGATTTTTCAAATAGCTAGGTTTTTTCTTCCCAGTCTGTATTATTCTCTATCAGTTCCGATGGCCGGAACACTCGACCTAGCAAGTGAAAAATATCCTATTGAATTCTATCGAATTCGATAAAATTCAATCATTTGTTCAACTTTCAGGATTCTGACTGTCAGAATTTCATTGAAATCCGATCTGATTTCGACACTTTCCAAAGGTACAACAACCCATGGAAAGCAAAAACCTAGTGAACAATGCCATCTATTTGTTCATCAAAACTTTTTGCGATAGTGTCTTCCAAGGGTAACAAAAGTATTTTTCAATGGATACATATGAACTTTATTTCAAAAGTTGAGTATTAGTGTTCGACGAATCGACACTTTGACAAGTAACAATCATCAAATGCCGATTCACTATTTTATAGACTGAAAGTAAATACAATACTGATAGATGTGTTAGTAAAACAATGAAAGTTGATCTTTGGTAACTTTTGGATGATTATGTGTTCAAGAATATTTATGTCACATCAATGACAAATTTGATTCTGTTCTACATTAAGTTCCATGAAA
The DNA here is from genome assembly GCA_905250125.1 of Rotaria sordida. NCBI lineage: Eukaryota > Metazoa > Rotifera > Eurotatoria > Philodinida > Philodinidae > Rotaria > Rotaria sordida. Next base: position 274,563 of record CAJNOL010000086.1, read on the forward strand.
AAACATAACTAATAAGAAGAATTCTAGTAGAAGAATCTGAGATTAAATTGTTCAATGCGATCAAACTATTCCAATCGCAAAATGAGATCGGATATTGTATATCATCATACATGATGCCATCATAAAGGCCATACATCGAGATCTGTTTCGCTGGCATCGATATAGAATAGATACACACGAATGGAATATCGCTTTTTGAGACACTGGACATTTCAACTTAAGAGATAGTCTCTGTATAATAGTTTATGATATTTGAATGATTTCTTCGGTGCTTTTTTGCAGCATTTCTACAATTCAATCAATTGAAAGCTGACTTTGTTCGAAATAATGGCTTAGAATTGTTAATGGAAGTAGTGATGAAAAAATCGTGGCATAAAAAAATGTCTCAAACATCCATATCGAGTAGTGTTGACGAATCAACCATGGATTGTTTGGATAATTTTGAAATTCCATTAGGTAAACAATTTTTTCGTACTAATACTAAAAAAGCAACCGAAGAAGTACACCAATTAGCATTGGAATGCTTTTTTACGATGTCTTTTAATGCAGAAGCAGCACAGCTATTGAAAAGTAATCAATTATTTATGAATCATATTCAAAAACTTGCTGAAGATAAGAATAAAACAACAAATCTTGGTCTGAAAAAAGCAGTAGATAGTATTCTCTGGAAATTAGAAAAGGAAAATGAATTTAAAAAGCAACAAGAAGATATGACAACAAGCGAAAATACACTATTTGATTTCATGATAAGTTATAGTTGGGGCGATAAACCATTAGTACATCAAATATACAATTATTTAACCCAACAGTACAATTATCGAGTATGGTTAGATGAAAATGAAATGAGTGGTTCTTTATGTCAAGCAATGGCACAGGCAATTGAAAAATCGGAAATAATTCTTATATGTATGTCTGAAACATATAAACAAAGCGAAAATTGCCGTAATGAAGCCGAATATGCGCATGATCGAAAGAAAAAATTTATTCCACTAAAAATGAGAGAAGTTGAATTGGATGATTGGCTCGGATTCATGGTTGCCGGAAAATTGTATATTAATTTTGAAAAGAACAACTTTGAAAAAAGTATGGGCTTGTTAATAGCTGAAATTGAACGATATCAATCTGCGAAAGGAACGACTAAACAAATTGCTAGAGTGAAAAGGTATTATAACTATTTAGTCATGGTTTTTTAACAAAGAAACATTTCATCTTATGATATATTATTCTAGAACAGAGCCTGTTGCCAATGCTCCTATATTGCAAACTGCATCTACAACTGCATCGTCGATCTCAAACCCACTTATTCGTCCGAATCTTATCTCAGCTGACTACCAACAAATTCCGATTGTATTATGGTCTAAACAACATGTTCGAGATTTTCTTCTCGATGAAAAACTAGATACGATGATTTTATTAACTGAAAATATGAATGGTGAAGAGCTTTGTGTATTTTCGGCACAATGTAACCTGCAAAAACAAGATTGGTCCATGTTTGATCGTCTGAATAATGAACTGGGAAAACGATATCAACAAACACTTCCGATGTCAGTTTATTTACGATTTTTGCATCAAATATCAAAGTACTTAAATAAATGCACATCGTTTTAAATGCAACGCATGACATGCTGTTGCTTTTTCTGTTGGCATTACTTCTTATTAATAAAAATATTCCAACTAATAGATGAACTTAAAGAAAAAAAAAACTGATCTATCTTAATTTCGTGTTCGTGAACTACGGTGACAAACTACAGGAACAGCCAGAAATCAGAGAATACTCTTTTTTTTTCTTGAATATCTTCTCGTTGCGCATTGCCAAATATAAAGATATTTTTCCAAACGAAGATGAGACATTGTCTCGTTTTGCTCATCGAATATTATTACTCATAGACAAGCAATGAAAACATCCTCCAACAGTGGCTTTGTCTTATTTCCTATCACTTTTTAAAATGAATCTCTTTCTGTAGACGCATTATAATAGGACAAAAAGAATATGGGTATGAATGTGAGTACATGAATGTGATTAAAAAGAATATCCATAAGCATGGTGAATTTCTCTCAAAAAAACACAAAAAATGATCATGCTGTGTACCTTTCGTACTTTAAGATAAGAACAAATACTCATTCTGCAAGAAACACAAGTAACGCAGCGCAAACGCTGCTAACCCTCTACTGAAAGGATGAATTGCATTGAAGATAGGATATTAGAAGTACTAGATATGGGAAATGATTCGTTGGCAGCACGTTAAGGAGTGGAATGAAACGAATCATTATTCTTCAAGAGTAGAAAATGTAGATTCCCATATTCGGTAATCCCTACAGAAATTGCATATTCTAACCATGTTAAAAATATGCTTTATATCCACATGATATCATCAACATTCTCCGTACTCGCTTTGCCCAGCTAAATATTCTTATAGCATTATCTATAGTCTGATCAAAGTGTTAGTATCGCGTTCCCGAGTTTCAAAATGTCTGAAAATTGAAATCAAGCGATTGAAAGTGACAAAAAGTCCTGTATTAATGTCTGAAAATGACAATACGTCTGTAACAAGATTCCTGGCTCCATCAAAGCCATTTTTGTTACTTTTATTCCATGAAAAAGCTTGTTAGCGCAGCTCCTTTGAGGCTGAAATATAGAACCCATATATACTATCTAGCCTAATTAAACTAATACATAACACATAAAGTGATAAATCTCTCGTAGATTATAGGTGCTTGCAGGATAATTGATATTCAGAGTAATAACTTCTCTAATTTCTGCATTTCGAAAAGAATTTTCATTTTTTAAAATTCTTTTTTTCTTAATTTAACATTCTTATCATTATAATCGTTGAATTAATTGACAAATATGTTTGTTTTACATATTCATGATATCTACAGCAGGTCTCATGCACTATTATTTATATTAATCAACTCACAAATAGTAATATTTACTATTTTTTAAAATTATAACTTGATCGATTTTGCAACAAAATCTAAAAAATGTGACACCTGTTATTGTTCATTGCTACGGTCTGTAATGGAGAAGGGTCTAGCAGGAGTGGGAGCCACAAAAACTTGCTCTTAAACTTACACTCACCATTTTCTTCGAAAAATATGTGAGTTCTACAAAACTGACTCAGCAGTCAATATATTCACTACAGTAGTGTAGTTTTTCTCTCTCGAGTCATTTAAGGTAAACAAATATATCGTTCACTTTTAATTTTTTATCTCTCTTATGTTCTTTCTTGAACGAAGCAGCATCGATATGGCTCTTCTCTTAACTCATACTCACACTCATAATCCACCCAATAAATCTAGATCAGTAACAAAAATACGTTAGCGTCAGCGATGATATGCTGCGATGCTAAACCAAGATTAAGACACGCTTTCTGGTTTAATTGGCTTAGGACATTTGCCCCGATAGCAGAAGATGTGGGCTCGAGTCCCACGAAGGTTGTCTTTTTCTTCATTCTCTTCGTTCACTGCATTTCCAATCGTATGAATCATATATGATGCTTACAAAACCGTGTCCCTATTCGACTACGCACAGCAGAGTAATGATATGAGCGATTCTGTTCCACTACAAACTGGATAACCTATGAAGATAAAAACTTTACGAGTCGAAAATTTCCGCTTTCGTAATTCCATACCCTGACTATATATGATCCGAATTTGATTGAAACTGACTGGGCTGTTGTAGAGCTAAAACAATTTTATTGTGAGTATCGATGTACGTTAAAGTCCCTAAATCACACTGTGTTAGTTATGGTTCGCTGAACGGTACGCAAATGAACTCTACAGATGCTCGAAAACTTTGATCGATAGTTATTAATGCCTGTCTACAATTGTCAGGGATACATCTCTTACTATAGACAAATGAAGGTATACAGAATATGAAGATATTGTAATAGATATGGATATCTGAATACGCAGCATATTGGCTTCATATTTCTGATAAATTACTAGCATTGATTCGAGTACTGTTACTCTGAAATAGAACAATAAAAATAAAAATTCTCGTTACAAGTATATCATGGAAAGCAAGATTGAAACTTAAACATAGAGTATATTTCAATTTGAACGCAATTTTTTGTTCTTTTAAATATTTAAAAACCATGTTAAAATAAAGTTTGGCTTCTATAGAAGAATCAACTGATATTCGTCTATCTATTCAAAAACTATGAGGAGTTTTTGACAACTTTGTAGATTCGGGTGAGTGGTTGAAAAAGAGATATCAAGTCTCGTTCTCATCGGGTGTGGCTGTGGCTATGAGGATCTGGGTGCTGGTGTATGTTGAGTCAAGACTGGCATCCACATCTATGGTTGTGCTTTTGAATGTCTGAGTGTGACTGTGGGATCGGTGCCGAGTTGCGATTACGAGTGTTCCCTTCACTGTCATCAACACTGATGCCGTCGCTCCTACGCCTACATACATCCAGATGGCCCTGGTACACAGATTCTTGATTTCCTCTTTTCTGATTGATTCCTCACCTGTTGTTGCGTTTTAGACTTGAGTACGTACAGTTGTTGAATTGAAATGTTATAAAAGTGAAAAATCGCCGAAAATGCAGCAGAAGTCGTCTCCTTATACAGATTACTTTATCACTGAAGAGGCGAGCTTGAAGAAAGCAACGATAAAATTTATTACTGACGAGAGAGATGTGGCAATAAAATATTATTATCTTATCTTAATAGTTAGGCTTTTTTTGCAGATGTTTTTGCAGTTAAAGGAAAGGTATGTTTAACCAGCAAAGCTTAAAACACGCTAAGAAAAAAGCAAAAACAGTAGATCCTCTGGAAATTCGACGATTGGCTTCAAGAGCTACCTGTTTTTTTTCTGAGTGTCGGTGCGAGTGTATAGCGTGTGGCGAATGTGAATTTGACTGTATGGGGTGTGGTGGGTGTGGATTTGACTGTGACTACGGGGTGTAGAGTGGTTGTAAATATAGAGTGTCAGTGTGGATGTAGGAGTATGAGTGGATCAGTTGTTTAGGAACACCTAGATTCACTAATATTCACACTTCACCCTCATCCCCTTTCTCTACACTCACACTGTTTTGTAGTATAGATAATTTACCAGTATTGTACTTTTTCTAAATCCCTTTTATTGGATTAACTCATTGCAATTACAAGCCTGGTAATTGTTGAAAACTTTACTTCGCTTACGAGTTTCAGCCTTGCACATGTTCACATGGTTAGTGCTCAGAATTTTACGCGTTATTGTCTTTTTAGTGGAATGCAGAAGTTCCAGTTCTAACTAAGAACTGAGACTAGTCTACCACTTTAAAACTGGAACTAGTGCATTTCTCAATGAAACCCTTTTTATGTGTAAATTTTGATGATATTTAATTAGTCTACTACTGAAAGAGTCAATCACTATCTGAGTTTTGTGATCATCTGAGTGTGGGTGTAGTACGAATGAGCTGAAAATCCAGAGCTTACATGAACTCGTATCTCACTTCCACTCATACCTATAATTACATTCGATTGACGCCCGCGTCTGCACTTTTTGTGATCTCTGTTAGCAACCATCTAAGTTGACTGCCATCTGACGTTGCTAACAACTGAGTTAGTCACCAACTCACATCTTCACTGATTCAGTTGGTTACCAAGCTCGTTAGTTCTTAACTCCCTGATAGTTAATTGCTTTGGCAATACATTAGTTAATTTATAGTAACACATGACACAGAATGAATTATATTTGATTCAATAGTCATCGATTATGATTTCATTCAAAGAAATCTGCATGGGCGAAAGTCGTCCTTAGCGAAAAAAATTTTTTAGAAGAGTTGAAGCCAGAAGAAATACGACGCACTTAAAAATAGACACTTCACAAAGTTTTCAGGCTTCAAGACCCGAACTCTTGAAAGTCTTCTACTCGAACATTGTCTCATAAATACGCTTCAATTATCATGCCAGATAAATTAACAAAACAGTTATACAGTTATATTTCACAATAAAATATAATGTCTATACTTTATATTGACCAAAGATATTAGGATTGCAGAAGAAACATTAACAACGTTTATCTGAGCCATACGTTGTTAGTACTACTTATTCTACGACATTATGCGAAATTATTGGATTCGTTCGATGTTTGGCAAGTCAAAGCGTTCTAAAATAATAATATTGCAAAAAGTATTGTTAATTATTCAATGCATATCAACATACATCTAATATGTTATCGACATTATTTTGTCTAGTTAGAGTTGCAATCCGAATGAGTTCTCCAAGATTAACACAGATGTCGAAGCTATGCAGTAAGCTTATTACATATAGCCATACTGATTTGTGCGTTGATGCCATTCTTCATTCTTTAAAGCCTAAAATACAGCTATAAATCCGATGAAGGAACAAAAACGTCGTGCTTTTGAGAGACAACTTAAAAGTGCGTAGAAGTACTAAGATAGGGGTGTTGGTATGTTGGATTGGTGTTTGTTTCATCGTCATCTGTCTGACACCCACAGCATACACCCTCCAACACTCATACCCTGGTCTTATTGAAGTTCATCTGCATAATTGTGTTCTAAAATAAGCGTTTTTTTATAGGTATTGAAATTTTAAAAAATTCTAAATTCTATGAAATCCTTACTCCAAATGTTTATTGAGACATATTAGAAGAAGTTTTATCGTCTGTTTGGTTCAATTCTTTAAATGACAGATAAGTAAAACATTATACCTTTGTCCAAATCTGATCTTCTACTTCATAATATATTAAACGTCAGACTCGTTCGGACTTGTCAAATACATCCCATTGGAGTGTGTCGTGTGAACCGTATCCAACAAGCTTCTTTTTTTCAGTTTCAAATCATTTTCTAACGGGAGTCATGGTGTCTCATAGTGTTTAGTCAGAGTCTGAAAAAGTCCTTGTCCAGCACTAGTCTTCATCCTAGGTGATAATTTAATATCTAACTGATGTTGAACCTGTCCTTGAAGAATCTTTCTCCAGAAAAAGACTGTGGCTGATATGTAAACTGCCGTCTGTCGATGATAGAATAAAGATGAGATTCCAGGACATAGCAGGTTTCAGATTAATCCAGGAGGAGGGCTTTTTCAGACTCTGATTAGACACGTCAATCCAACATGACTAGCAATAATATTCGATATTTAGTCCATCGCTAGCTTACTTCGGTGATAATGAATCTCTTAAGGTTATCTAGTAAAATAAGCGCTTGGTAATGCTAACTATCCAACGTTTATTTTTCGTTTTATGTGTAATTTAGCGAGCGATCATGAGACAATACTATTTGGCACCAATGAATTTAGATTCTTCCTACTATATGTGCGAATGTATCTCACCTATTGAAAAGATCTAATCAAAAGAGAAAATTCTTAACTAGCAGAACGTCAAGTATGTTGATTTGATTATAAAGTATAAGTTACTATCTATTTCGCTAGATCACTACAGCGCTCAACAAAAGAAGGCATCTTCCTTGAGCAAGCATAAAAGCAGATAATAGCGGGCTGATGTTTTAGGAATATATGAGTCAGGGCTAAACCTAATCGTCAGCACTAGTCTGGTCTCGATTGGTTGTCCCTAGTGCAGTTATACAGCGAAAATCTTGTTCATCCTGTAGTTTCTATGTCAGACTCAGGATGACATTGGATGGAATTAATTTTTTGTCTGATGAGTTAACAAAATCTGCCCTATCCTACCCTGTGGGTGTGTGAAATCGTGACAAAATTCTATGAAGCTTCAAATGATCTTATCAGAATGAGAGTTCTTAAATTAGAGTGTCATTCGATGTGTTCAACGAGAATTTGAAATAGAGTGTACTAGTAAACTATGCTTTTCAGAACACCATGTATCCATATAATTACTCTTTTCGCGTAGATCAAGTAACTTCAAAATAAAAACATATTCATTAAAATCTTGAAATCTATGCAAAAAGTATAACAAATGGTATTTTTGATGATGAAGTGAACCAAAAATTGGTGCTTTTTCAAATTCATTGATTAAAATTGACATATTGATTAAAAAAAGCAGTGAATTTATTTAAAAATTAAATTCAATGTATGATTTTCAATTAAAATACTGGTAGTCATCAACAAGAAATGAAGGGCGTGGGTGTGGGTATTGCAATTAATACCCACACCCACAATAGAGGAAATCAAACAATCACGAGTATTAATTGGTGAGAAAACTGCAGCTTGGCGAACTACTTTTACAGTGAAAGAAATCGAACAACAGCAAGCACTTGCTCTTGGGAGGAGTATGACTAAACGAGCTACTATATCACCGAAATAAACTGAAAAAGTGCGTGTACTAGCTCGCAGGAGAAGTACTGAAATACGCGCTGCTTATGCATCGGAAGAAAGTCGAGCAATAGCAAGCAGTGGCTCGTAAGAGAAAACGTCTTCAGAAAAATCTGTAAGCACAAACGGTTATTGATAGAAACAAAAATCCTAAAAGTAGCGATACTGGATAACCAAAATCGATTGAAATGCAATGCACGAATAACTGCTCAAAAAACTCCAGTCGATATATGTCGATGAGTTCTCTAGCAGAGAATGTTTGTGGCATTTGTAATGTTCGTTGCTATAAGAGTAACCTCTGACACATATCCTTGTGCGAAATTCCATCGATTGAATTGCTTAGAGTACATAATGATCTTTATGACATAATTTCTATAATGCAACGAATGAGCAAGTTCCATTCAAAAGATAAGTTTAGCAAGAATGCCGATCTTGGTTTAGCTTTCGATCGAGACGAAAGAGAAGCAGCTGAATCATTGTAATACTTAAACTAGCAAGATTAATCAGGTTTTTTTTATTATAGATAGGAATATAAAATCATCAATGGATGATCAATCATTTACTTGGGTAAACAGTATATTTCTCTATAAAGCAAGATGTCATAAAGCTTTTGATAAAAAGAGACAATCTTCGGTATACTGCGACATTTGTACAAAATGTTGGTAGTTCGTGCTGAAAGCAAAAATAAGCAAGTTTTCAGCTGCCAATAAAGTATGAATGGGAGATGTGCCACAGTAATTACAAGGACTAACCATTCCTGAGCAAACATTTATTGCTCTCTATCAACACAACAGTGGCATTGTGAAATTATATTCGTCTTTTCATTCGATAAGCATAGCTCAATCAACTTTAAAAGGCAACTGCATAAGCTTTCCTCAAGATGTTATTAACATAGCTACTACCCTGCCATTAGAATTAGATGATCTATGTGATTCTCTAAAAATTATTTTCGTTAGTTGTCGCACTCCACAAAGAAGTCAACTAAAAAATATTTTGACTGTTCGAAAAACAAAGGTTTCTGATGCACTTAAATGACTTAGTTCAAACAATCTATTCCATCAATATGTTACAATTAATCAATCAGCAATCAATAAATTACTTGAGAATGATATTCTGGAGTGTTCCTGGGCAACAATGGAAATTTTCGCTAAGGTAAAAGCGGTTGAAAACGAAAGAACAACTTATATTCTTTACCTTCTGATCAATGCATCTGAGTCCAACACTACAACAGCTTTACCAATAATTGCGAGGTAAAGCAAAAAGGCATTGATATTTGCATCTACCATTGTTTGTGTTGTAGTGCTATCTTGCATGTTAACGGTACCAAAATTTCGTCTGATGACGTTGTTGAACATCTTTTAGAATGAATAAAGGTACAAATGGGTGATAAAACGCTGAAAAACGACATCGAGGAAAACGTTGAACAAGATACTGTGTATATAATTCCTCGTGGTGACAGACCGGTCAATGAATATTCTAATCCAAATCTTTTATTGGGTATCTTTCCTACATTTTTTCCGTATGGATGTAATACACTTGAAGATTACTCTCGACCGGCCCAAACTAATTTTCGTGAGCATCTCAGATATCTTCTTTCGTACGGAGATCATCGTTTTGAAGAACACTACTCATTCATATTTGTTGTCTTCAATATTTTACAACGCTGAATCGCGTACTTCCATGCCCAATTAATGACGTCAAGGCTGTACTTTCAGCAATCCGCACAACTTCTTGAATTATTGAGTTCTGAAGATGTAACAGCGGCCCTTGTCAACATCTCAAAAGCGTCTTATTCCAAAGTTACTAATGAAAGAATGAATACGCTCATGAAGCATATCAAAGTAGTTGGTGGTTATTTTATAGATTCAGTTCATTCACGGTCGACTCTTCGTGCGAAAATTCATTCTTTGTGTTTTAATCTCGGTCTTCCAACTCTCTTCCTACCAATCAATCCAGCCGACATACATAGTCCAGTGGCATTTATTTTGCAGGTATTGATCTAAATCTTGACAAAGTTCTGCCAGAAGTGTTGGGTACAAATTATGAACATACTCAAATTATCGCAACACATCCTACTGCTACTGCAAAATTCCTTAACTGTTTAATAAAAAGCATTTTGAAAAGTCTTGTGCTCGGTAGTGTACTTGTTCCTACAAAAGCATATTTCGACACTGTCAAAAATCAAGGCAGAGACTCGCTTCACTTTATGCCTTCAAATTTGGCTCAATCATGAGTTTACTCCAGCACAATTAAAAGAAAAGGTTCAACACGAAGATTTT
>CAJNOL010000087.1:0-183749 GCA_905250125.1 Rotaria sordida
TATAAAACCGGATGAAGACAATCCTTTTTCTCTTTGTAATCATCATTCTTTTTTTCTTTATTCTATCGACATTCTCTATGATAATGAGAAACTATCCAAAGAAAAAAAAAAGAAATAGTTACCGAACAAAAAGTGCCTTGAGTGTGTCTAAACATGATATATAAGATGGTAAAAGAACTTTTTTTGTTTCGTCACCACAAATTAAAAAGCAGAGACCTCCAAAAAAAAAAAAAAACCAAAAGAAAAATATTTTCTTTATTTTCCTATTCTGATTAAATAATAATAACTTACCAAGTGAAATCGATTTTGAATTATTTGTTGCAGGCTTTATAATGAATGGAAGGCTTGAACGTATACGTTGACCACGAGTAAAACCTAACAAATGAAATTATTCATTTAATAACTAAACATTAGTTTTTTTTTCTTTTCTAACCATTTCTGGTTCCTGTCGTTAATTCATCTTCAATTGGATCAGTTGATGATGACCGTTGATGAGGTGAATTCGTTCGTGGCTATGAAAAGAAACATAGATGTCATATTGATAATTAATCAATTTTCTATTACCATCATCGGTGTCGATACAGCTGATGATGAAGAGACATGTTGTCGTGAATATTTTTGTTTGAGTATGTCGATTAGCATACGTTGCTGTTCATCGTCATTCTGTAAATTCATATCAATATATTGAGATATAACCAATAGTTAAGACTAATCAAATAAGCTCTGGCAAAAAAATATAAGAAAAAAACGTGAACGAAAGAAAAAGAAAATCCTCTCCTTATGCTTATTCACACACGCAAACAATCCGATTAATACTTTTTTTTTAGTGCTACACAATTATTATCGTTTGTAGATTGATATTCATCTCCCACCTACATATTGCCTTCAGACAATCAACGGTTCGAATTGCAGTTTCAAGTGTGCTGTCTATCTTCTCTCACTTACTTATTCACTCGACTTAGTTGTCTGTCGAAGCCTCATCTCTTGAGTTGTGTACGGGTACTATATTATGCAATATGCATGTAGTAAACACACGAATCAATCACTCGACGAGGATGAGTTCTTAATAGATTTTTCTCTCTCTCTCATGCTACATGTATCTTTATATATGAATGAGTTCAACTTCTCTTCCTCTCTCTCTCTCTCTCTCTCGATATGGTTGTTGTCCACTGGTGAGAAAAAAAAAGTTGGCTTCATTCGGGTGACTGCTATCGATAAAGTATGAAGATAAAACTTTTGGCAAATCGTGTGGAACAAACAGAAGCACTCTGCTTCCTCTGATCAGTATTCATAACAAAACGGTTATGATCAAGCAAATGATGACACTTATGTTCGATTGGTAGGCACCATTTATATTGACATTTTCTCTAGAGGCTTTCACTTCTCGTTTTTTTACCTTCATTGTACTTGAAGTTTTTAAGTATTAAAAAGAATAATTTCCGATACTGGATAATGAATTGTTACTTCTGATATTGTGACTATTGCTTGTCGTTCACAACTCACACGCCATATGAACTCGCCATCGCTACGTTCTACATGCTGCCCATTCTTATGTTCTTTCTTTTTCTTTTTCTTTTTCCTTCTTCCTTTTTTCTTCTTTTTCTCCTTCTTCTTACATTTATGATAGTTAGTAATGGACGGCTCGCCCAAGTAAATCTCGGTCAGACAAGACAATCATCTCTTCACAAAAAAAAAATGATAATGTTACAGAAGAAAAAAAAGAAGCGAACATGTTAACGTGCATCTAAATCAAGCAGAGAAGAGACAAAGAATGAAAGATGCCTTGATGATGATGATCAATCTCAAATTAACGAGGACTCTCGACACTTCATTTCTATCTATCGGCCTTAGAGAAAAAACAAAAAAAGAAAATATCGATATCTATATATATTCTTTTCTCTTCCTGAACAATAACAAATAACAATGAAGAAAGATGAGCGATCACAATGACAACGTATACATATACAGTTGTCTGGCAAAGGCATCTGCTAATGCCATGCATATAAACAATCTGCACACGTCAGAGGTCGAAACAATGAAGAATTAAAGTAAAAAAAAAGGAAGAGAAAGAAAAGGAATATATAGATGTATAGAAAAACTAAACAATGATAACAATCACATAAGTCAAAGCATTATTGAGCTTAATACAACAAAATAAATGGACGGTGTAGGTACACAGGAGGCAAAATATTCAATGTCCCCGACGTCCCCTCGAGTGTCTTTTATCATAGTGATCAAACAGTTAACTACTAAGAACAAAGACAAATGAGAATACATATAATCGGAATAATTCAAAAGAATAGAATGAGAGAGAGAACGAACAGACATTTGTATTGTAAGGAATCAAATAAATAAACGAGTATTTCCATTAGTGTATATTTTCAAAGTGAAAAGAAAATAATCGGTGTTCCTTGAAAAATATCGTTAGTCATTTTATACTTTTTCATCTTGAAGGTTTTTAATAATTGAAAAAAATCATCACATAGTTGTAACTAACTATTAATGACTTATCCCATAAGACATACTACTAGAAAAGATTTCTCTAGAGTACATTTTGTCTCTTTGAAGAGGTTATTTCTTTTCTTTTGTTTTTTATTCAAACATAAATGAGATTTCTCTTAATTCGAACGTAGGATACAAAAAAAAATCTAACTTTTAATCTTACTTTTGAACGTATTTTATTCGTATCATTATCAACTTCAAGACATTCATCTTCTTTGACAGATTGTAATGGCACAAAATTTCCATTTGTAATCGTATTTAAACATTTACTATTATTATTCAAATTATCTTTTGTTTGTATTCTTGATCGATCTATTGTTGACGTATCAATATCATATGTTGACTTTGATTTGATATTGTGTGTTCCGTTTTTTGTTTGTGTTATTATTCCACATGATGATGATGATGATGATGATGATGCATCAGCTGAACGTGTCATTATTGATGTTGTATCATGACGATATGAATTTGATGGTGTTGTAGATCGTGATGAACAAGTTGCTGTTGAAAATGATGACATTGATGAACTTGATGTACCATTTAAATTTCGAATATTATTATCATTATGATTTGATATATTTGCTGATCGTCGTTGTTGAAGAATAGGCATATAATGATTTGTACCATTAACCAATGTTGGTGGTAATATAGATGATGAAGAATTTGGTTTAGGTTTTGGTGGTGTTTCAGCATAAATATTATTACGTTCCATATCTGAATAATCAGGTGTTATATGTTTTGTTGTTGAATTTATCGTTTGTTTAGGTGAAACAATACATTTCATATTTTGACAAGATTTCGTTGCTTGAGAATTTTCAATTGTAGTTGATTTATTTTTTCGATGATTTATAGTCGTTGAATTGATAGGTGAATCGGTTACTACAAAAAAAAAAGAAATAGGCACTCATAAAATTGATGATGTAAGAATGTTTGCGTGAGAAAATTGACCATTTTATACAAATGAATAACTATCATGAAAAGGAAACGAACAGTTCACTAAGATAACAACCTATATACTGCTGGTAAAGAAAATAGCATTTATTGCCATTTCCTTTTTTTTTTTATTGTGATCGAGGCGACACATGCCTGTCGTTCAAAGCGATAAGATCGAGTCTTATAGAAGCAGTTTCCCTGAAGACTTGATCATCAGACAAAAAAAAATAATAACACAATTATATGTATCGAACAATTATTTGAACGAAAAAAAAAAGAAATCCTTCTTCAAGAGTACTTCGATTTAAATTTCGAGTATATCAATACATTTTTTTTTTGTTTCAACGAGACATACGTTATTAGTACATACATAAATACTTATAAGGACTCTTCAATAGATTTATCTACTATAGTTAAAGTCTGAAGATAGACAAATGACTTCATATATTATTTACGTTTGGTCTTATTTTAAAGAAATCGATCACTAAAAAAATTATATTTTATTCATATATATACATATATCTGTAAATTGAAATTTTATGCAATTGAAATGGTATGAATAACATGACACTTCACATCCGTCTAATATATATTCATATTCAAATATATAAATATATATATGTAACCTTCTCGCATTGTATGTATATATATATATATATACATTACTCTTTGAAGTTCGTTGTCATCTTACAAGAATAAAGGTCGATACTTGAAACCTTTTTTTTTTCTCACTTAGCTGCTGTTGTTCATGTGTCTATTTCAACTGAATGTTGATGAATAAATATTCTTATTCAAGGTGAACAACCATCTTCAATACTTATTATATCAATAAGTAGTTTTGTAAAAAAATCGGTTTATAACAATCTTCTCTCAAGATTTATTTGATGAACTTATTATTATCACCATTATCACAACCATCATCTTTTCTTTTCCTACTGAGAGATCTTATAAATAATAAAGAGGAATAGAAAAAAAAAAGACACATATTACGATACTACCTACTGTTAAGTATGAGACTATTGATATGACGACGTAGTAACAAATGTAATGAACAAGAGAAAAAGAAAAAAAGAACCGAAAGGACTAAAGAAGAGAGGGATTGACTTAAGAATAAAATGATGAGATAAAATTCTATTTACTAAGCACCGGAGTAGGTACATCATACATGAGCCACTGAAATATGATACCTAAGCATACGTTTGAGTACATACAATGGACTCTTCACAATAGTATTACATCATCGAATCAAAGTAAAAAAAAAAAATAAGATCTCAATTCGTAAAAGTTAACCGAAATAAATTTTACTTACTGTCATATGTCTGTTTAACTATCCAATGCCAAACATGATCATAGATTTTTCTCATTGAATCAATACTATGATTATGTGTTGTCATTTTCTTTTTTTTTTGAAATTATGAATATAAATAGTATAAAATGTATCTTTTTTCGGTCTTGTTATATTATTATGTTTTAAAATGTCTCTCATTCATTTCACATTTCAGTTATAAATGCATCAAATTTCTATTCTTCTCTTTCTCTTCACTCCTTTCCCTCTCTCTCTCCTGTCTTTTCGAACGAAAGAAAAAATATTTTAAAGAGAAAAAAAAAAAGACGAGGACGACTATACGAAATGTATACAGATGCCAACGAAAGTGTAAAGAGGACAGGGCAGGGCATAACATAAAGGGTGACGAATCTCATTCTCTCATCTAATCAATCAATATGTACGAGAATGTTGGACGTAAAAGAGAAAAAAGGATTGTATGAACATTCATGTCGCATGATAGTTCAGGATTTATTGAACAAGATTAAAGACATGAGTGAATGTACACTCACAATTATCTGACCTTGTGTGTGCGTGTGTATACAATCGACGAGAGCCGCAAGGTCATTTGTCTTTTCGCACAATGACAATTTTCTTTTTCCCTTAGTCCAACATATCCCATTTAAGACAGATGTCTGTGTGAAATAATGAATGTTATCAATCACGATTTTTTTTCCTGTATTTTTTTAACTTAATAAAGGTGTTGATCATATATCTATTTCTTTTTTTTTTTTTTTTGTTTGTCTAATATACTTATATGTACATAAACGAAGCATTTCAAGTTAATTACTCAATAGAGTGAGGTCAATTTAATTTTTATATAAGTTATAACTATTGCTAATGGTTATCTTGCATAAATTCAATCTGATGTTTTAATGATATTTTCAAGGTAATGGATGTGAAAAGCTCATCTTGAGAATGAAACAAATGACTTAATGCTTCTCATTTTCTTTTTTATTTTCTAATCTATGATATGACACAGATGGCCATTATGATTATGTATGCCTACCGAAAAGAAAAATAGCTCTTAGGATTGCCATTATCATCATCAGCTACAATGATCAATATACTGTTTGAAAATGTGAAAAAAAAGCCAATGATAATAATGATGACATTAAAGAAATAAAGAACAAAAGAAAAAAAACCTTCTTATAAATAAGAAAATCAATAGAACATTTGTTTAAGGCAACAGGAGGTATAATATATAAAATAAATTTAAATAAGATGGATAGATTTTATATGTTTTTTAATTTTCTACCTGCTGATGTACATATCATTCGTCGACCTGTAACAAGGTTGTCGAGTGAACGTGTTACAGAAAATCGGTCGGCCAACGATGAAAGCATAACTAATAATGAAAAATGACCAAAGACACTTCACAAATGACCACAACTGTGTGCTACACTTTATTTCTTATCTATTCTCGTCTCTGTCTCTGTTTGCATATATGTCTCACAGTTCAACTCTCTCTTTCTCTCTGTCTTTTTTCCTTACTTTCTTTCTTATTTTTTTTTTGTCACACCTTTCCTCGTCTCTCTTTCTATTTCGATTATAATCAGTTAAAGTGGTCGTGTCTTATTCTAACTGTTCAAATAGTTGATTCAATGACCAGATGTACACTTTGTCTTCTTACCCCAGTTGACGCTCTTTAACTTTTTTTTTCTGTGAATTGTCCAAGAAAAAAAAAGCGTTGTTATGTCTCTTTTTCTCACTGGAATTGTTAATAGTTCACAAGACGTCGACAACGACTGATTTAATCTTGCTCTGGTCTACACGCCGTCGCCGCCGTTAGTATATGTTGGCTGTTTTATGCTCTCTTTTCTTCACATTGTCACAGACATCTTTTTTTTTCGCATTTTTTTTTTCTTAAGACATCGAATAATAAAATAAAGAAGGAAAGATAACGAGAACGACAACTCTATGTAAGATAAGTATCGTCGTTATTTTGTTCACTTGACCAAATGTTCATTTCTTTGCTTGCATATATATCTATATATATTTATGTACTTCAATTGGGAGGGAAAATGTCTAACAAGTTGAGATTGAAATGGATGATGTGTTAAAACAAAATGGAAAAAAAAAATCTATCGATCATTATTATCATCATCGGTCATTGTCGTTTATTGTAGAAATAAAAAAGATGCTTTGCAGCTGGCTTAGACAATTTACAATTACTCATTACTCTTTAATGGAGTCCAAACACATATATATATATTCTGTGTGTGATTCTCTATTTCTTTCGTGAGCTTGAAGGAAGAAAGGCAAAATGAATGCTATGTCTTGTTAGAGACATATAAATGGTTTTCTTCGATATTTATGCATCTAACGAAACATCCGTTTGTTGTCAAATCAATGAAGCATACGACTTGATAGTCATATGAAAAAAAAACCAGTCAAAATTTTGATGTTTTCTTCTTTATTACTATAATATATAACAAAAGAAAATACTGTCATTTAATGAACATAAATTTAATAATAATGATTATTTGATTTTAAAAAATGAATCTATGTTTAATTAGTCGAAACTATTTTATCTATCATATAAGCAAAATTAATATTGTGTGGTATATGTCAATTTAGAATAATTTATATTAAAGAGAAAGATATTCAAAGATTTTTTTTCTTCTATTTCAAAAATAATAATAATATCTATGAAATTATAAAACAATTATAACAAGTATTATACTTAGAAAAATAAAAAACAAAAAAAAAGATATTTTCATTACCTTGTTTCATTTGTCGATGATGATGATGAGATGGATTTCTTAATACCCAAACATCGTTGTCGTCTGGAGTCGTTTTCGTCATCTGATCAACTTTCACAAATTACGGATCAATGCTGTCTATCTTTATATCTTTTGAAGGAATCTAACTAATAAGGCGTCATCTGTTTCAAACTGATTATCATTGAAACATATACGAAGCAAGAATCATAGTAATAATCTAGATTTGAAATGAGGTTATGTATAGATCATGTTTAATGATAAAGCACAAAAGAGAAAAATCAAAATTGTAAGAGTATAAAATAGTAATAGAACATTGATAAAATGTGATTGATACAAATATACATATATATAGAACGGAAACTAGTGATCTCCGCCTTGTATTCGTTGTATGTATACTTAAGTCAAACACGTAATCAAAAGAGATGATGATGATGTGGAAGAAGAAAGGGGAAAAATCAGAATCCGTCTTTTTCCATCGTATTTCAATAATAGCAAGCATTTGTCAACTCGTGCTTATTCACTCACTCTATTTCCCCAATTGAATTAGATTCCGACAAAACAAGGTTCCGCATCTTTTTTTCTATTTCTATACTACAAATATAGCTATCTACCGCGTCATTACTACAATCACACGCTGATATCTTAAGACTTCTCATCTCATGCAAAAAAAAGATAGACAGAAATAGAGAGTGAGAGAGAAAAGAATATGTCTAAATGAACTACACAAATATGATCCTATTTGTTTCTCTACACACATTCAATATTCGTCTTAGAACGGTATATATATATATATATATACTAATTTAGGATTAAGAATACTAAAGAAATGTAATAGAAAATGTTTTGTGATGAAGGTCATCAGCTGCTGAAGAAACTAGTAAAGAAGGCGGAGGCAAAAGAAAAAGAAACGTCGACAATATAAATAGTGGCATCATACATGAACATGTGGTCGAACTAATTTGAACATATACATATACAGATATAAGTATTGAATGATCAATGCCAGAGTAATAGGGTACAACGAAGAGAATGTGGACATCTGCCCCAGTCAATTATGTCTATCGAAGACAGTCTCATATTTTCTATGTTGTTCACTTGACCATACTACATTTATATATAAGTGTGTGTGTGTGTGTGCGTAGAAAGAGAAATATCATCATGAGACTTGTTGTAAAAGTAGCGGTCATCCGCCGTCAAAGTAATTTGTCGCCTTACTGAAAATGCTCAACGGCGGCGGCTCTCATTGTTTCAACATGAAGTGTCACCGAACTGAACCAGAAAAAAAAAAGAAGAAAAGAAAGATTAGTAAAGACGATCATATATATAACATGCGAGCAGTTAGTTAAGCGCCCTCGAAATGTTCGAAAGTTCCATTGGTCATACACAAACAAATGTCTATTGACGTGTGTTTGCAATAGCACGCACACCGGCTTCAATGACAAACACAATCTCATGTACATGCATATAATTCAATAGTGTAAGATCAAACAATAATAATAAGAATAATAATAATAATAGAAAATAGATTATAATGTTGATGACGACAGTGGCGACCATCAAACAAAAATTCGAGGTCAATTAATAAGCAATGCAAAACATAACAATGATCTTTTTATAAACTCGATCTCAGTTTATTTGCTCTTAGTACATAAAAATTAACATTTTCTCATTCTATCAAAAAGATAAATATGTCTAATGCTTTTTTGGTAATGGGATAGTTCTACTAAAAAAAGAAAAATTCTTCTTTCATCATGCATGAGGAAAGAAACATAAATGTCGTAAGAGCACGATTAAATTTCCATTAATCTATAATCGTATTCGATGAAGTTTTTTTGCAAGTATTGATTAATTTCAATTGAGACATACATTTAAATATTTTCTAATATTATTTAGTTTTTTAATAATAGATTTCTATATTTATATACGAAAACAAAAGAATATATATAGATATTTATTCTTGTCTTGTTCCTTACGAACAATATAATCAATAATTAGTTTTACTTGTTGACATTTTCTAAATATTCATATTATTAGACAAGAGAATAGATGAATGAGTATGTGATTAAATGTTTGTCTTTGCTCTCATATTTAGGAGGTTTTTATTGTGTAACAGTCCATATGTATTCTACTAATAAACATTTAAAGCAATGCTAATATTTATTTAATAATAGTCACTTGAACATCTTACTAATACTAAACTTCTGGTATTATAAATTTCTTTTTCTTCTATGAATAGTAGTTATATTTATATATAAACTGTATTACTTACGGACAGATGATGTTTCAAGATGCTTTTGTGTTTTTGAATCAGCAAGACCCATTCTTGTTGGAATGTATTATTCGAATTAGTAGAATTCAAGAAACGACGTATCGATTGTTTCTAGACGATGAGACTGTGATGTATACTAATCTAGAACACAAAAGTGTGATGATGATTATCCGCTAGTTCGTCTTCATGCAACAAAATGTAAACAAAAGCCACAATCAATAATTACGTGCCTGATCCTTCGATTACAAGAATAACACGCACATATACATGTGTACAAAGCAACTGAAGAATAATAAAGAAAGCTTTAATCGATTTGTTTGTGTTGGATAGACGTAAGATGAAAGTGAGACAAAATACAAGACAGCCACTGACGATGAAATCTGAGAATATATGGAAGGTTTTTTGTGATATATTTTACTTACTCTGTATGATGACGATAGGTGGAAAAAAATACAGTCAAGAAGAAAGTCGTAAATTTATAAAAAAAAAAAAACCAAGAAAAATGAAACTTGTGAAACAGATGTGTATCATCGATCACATAGAAAAATATTAATGGATGAACAAAAGAACACACGACACTGATTGTGTTTTGTTAGCATTTGAATCTTGATTTGTTTGAGAAGAAGATGAAGAGACAGAGAAGAAGAATTATTCGTGATTGAGAATAGGAAATAATCAAGCTAATAAGATACATCTATGTATATTTCTTTTAATATAAATCATCGTGTTTCATCAATTTGACCTCTGTCTGCTTTGTTAATCGTCTGGGACAAAGAAAAAAATGTCTAAAACAAAATGGAAATAAATCTTTGTCGCATTAGATGACGAAATCAACACATAATAAAAGAAAAATGTAAATGAATTGTATTCATTTTCTATCTTCATGATAATAAAGAATTCATTTAGAAAAATATTACTCATCATTATTAACATGTAGTAATAATTATTTTATATTCTTACCAATTAAATAAATATCGATGATCTTATAGTATCTAAGAAATATATTTTCTTCATATATCATCTACTCGTTATTTTAATTCCTAGTAATTCAATTAAACTATTATATTATACAAAATCTCAGCTTACCTTGAAATTTTTGTCACACTCATCAATCCGTATATAAATAGAAAATGACATACCGTAGTTATTTTTAGTGTGTCGATTGTATATTTACAGTTGACCCGTAATTGAATTGGCTCTTTCGAAACGTTTTCGTCAAGTATATATACATGTATTCTTCTCTTTTTTTTTTTCTTTTTGCTTTATAACCTTTTCTGTTCATATCATAATGATTGTGCTTGATAGGTCTATTTAATTTTATTTCTACTGGTGCCTCCTCCTCCTCCTTCTTTTCATCTGATCTGAGCTCTAGTAATACGATGATCATTTACACGGTTATTTAATCGAGCGCACAGCTTGATTATATGTGTAGTTATGTGCATATATGTATATGCATGTTAGAAAAACGAACGACAAAGACAAATATTACAATGCAAGCAGTGCGACTACTAGTCATGATTTTTTAAGTTTTTCATTCTCTGCTTGTTGACAAAAATAGACAGGGATGAGCTCTCACTTGTACTCTTATGAGTATTACAACATTTATTTGTTATGATTATGATACTTGAACTGAATTTAATTTAAGCAATCTACATATACATACAAATATATATACTTACAATTGTAATTGAATTTATTTTTTTGTAATCTACAAGTGGTTTACTATTTCTTTTTAATAGAACAAAAGAAGAAAAAAAATAATTTTTATTATAATGACATCATGTATATTGTAATGAACATAGACAGGAAAAAAATTATTCTAATGACAGAAACTTATATTACTTCTCTAGCCATCTTTCTTCCTTTCTTTCTTTCTTCTTCTTCACTCGTTCTCTATATCTCTCTTTGCATCTATACATTGATCCATCTATCTTGATCTATGTTGATGTTATATGTGCGTGTTTATATGTATTAGATGAGATTCGATTGAACAGGCGACAAGGAGAAAAAAAATATCAATTGTAGTGAATAGATAGATAGATAGATAGATGAATGGATATACAAAGAATTAAAGATTGCTTAATCAATCGGATGCAGCACGCGTAGAATGAATAACTAATTTTGATAGCAAATGCAACTACTATTATGACTTATATTAGCATCGTGCTTTAACCTAAAGGTATTGCGTAATAAGTATTGTGACTATGTAGTTACAAGTGTTCATCTTTTCTTAAATATACATGCTGTCAAACGTTCAGTCACACCTCATTCTCTTTATACGTGTTAGTATATGGGAGGAGTAAGCAATATATATAGATTGTTTGTTCAAAGAGTTTTTGCACATTGTCGATAAATAGAACGTTTGTATTTATGTTATTCTTTTACTCATTAGTATTACTTCATTGTTCTACATGAAGTATTTGTTGAGAAAGTCGATATCTTACTGTGAGTGATAGTAATAAGAAAACAAGTTGGACAGTAAGATGTTTCGAGATATATTATTATAGGAAAGAACTATAAAGTCATATTATGAACATATGCATATAAAAAAAAATTCGAATGAATTCTTCTGATAAAAGCTATTAGCCGACAGATGAATATGATCGTACTGTTTTTTTTACTATTAAATCGATTGATCCGAAACAAGCTTCTTTTCTTCTTCTGACAATTGCTAATCTCAATGTTTAGTGATGTCTCAAGCTAGTTGATTCTCATTAAATCTATAATAAGTACAATTGAGATAAATGTTTGATGAAAAAAGAAAATATGTCTCTTGATAAAAATTTACTATCATGTCTTTGTCTCAACAATCAATTGATTGATGATCTAGCTATTGGTTTGAAGTTAGTGATGATAACTGATCATAGTACATGAAAAGAGAAAAATCTTATGAAAAATTATTCTTGAACTTACTCATCAAAAGAAATAGAATTATAACTGAATATCCTTTTCCGATAGAATACTTAATCATATAATGTACATCTGACTCTACAAATATTTCGAGATGAATGTTCATTATAATAATTTGAAATGTAATAGATCAATAAAAATATCTTTGAAAACAAAAGTTCAATCAATGTCTAAATTTTAATGATTGATTATAAGATGTTCAGTTACTTTGTCAAATTCTATCGTGACTTACACATTCTACATTCAAATTGATATTGATTTATCGATGACATTGCTCACCTATATAATGTTTCTCATGCATTTTGTTTAAACAAGGTAAAATGTGAAAATTGCTGATGATTGATGATACTGTTCAATGTTCACATTATCATTGACATATGAATTGAGTTTTGAAAGTTGATTGTTAATTTATATATATATATATATATATGTGTGTGTGTGTGTACAAAATGCTACGTCTAGTACTTGAAATTTTTCAATAGAATAAAGTATCTTTATATAAGAAAGATGTTTCAATCAATGGCTTACCATGTTAAATGAAATGATTATAGACTTTGGTTTTTTCGGTGATAATTCTTGGATAATTGGATAGAGAGCTGATATTATAAAAATGTAATTAGTTTTTATTTTGCACACATATTAATTAAATAGTTGATGATTTTTTCTATTAAAAAAAAAAAATTTTAAATAATCATATGAGATAAATTGAAAGAAAAATGTGAGATCAACGAGCGTTATGACCCATGAAATAAAAACTGACACGAGAATTCAATGTTTGTAAAAATCAAACTAGTCGAACAAATAAATTTAGTTGAGCATTAACGTAGAGATAATTGATGAAGCACTCACAATAGGAAAGAAAAATGTCCTTTTTTTTTTTAGTTTATAGAGCCGTTGTAATAATAAAATAATTCAAAAGAATCTAAAGCGATGTAATAGCTATTTATTCCTTTTTCTTTTAATGAAACTTAGCGATAATTAGCGTTTGACACAAACTGATAATTTGCAATACATTAATGATATTGATTAATGATTTATCACTGTCATGAATGTATTACAAAGAATGAACTGATTAACTTTAACAATTCGAATTCATATCAAATCGAAAATATTTAATCAACCGTAAAATACAAAGTTAGAAGTTGAAAATCAAAAACAAAATGATCGATAAAGTCATATGTTTTTTAATCAAAGAGTTTTCGTATTATAAAAAAAAAAAACTTTATACTGCCTGTGAAAAAGTAATGCTCGATAGTACTCTTTTTGATCTAGCATTCAAGAGATGAAATAGATTCATTCTGATATATATAAGAAGAAATACATACGAAAAGAAAGTATATAAGATTTGTTTTTACCCATACAAATGTGCGACTCGTGTTAGAGTTTTTTGAAACATATGGTTGATATTATAAGTGTCTCTTCATATTGAATTCTTTGATTAATGACTGTTCATCTATAGAAAAAAAAAACAAAAACATATGTACATCATTTAGTCATATTCTTTATTTGATATGAATAATTCAGTAACATATTCATCTTCTTCATTAGCATTTAACTCAAACAATAAGTGTTCTATTGAATATGTAATCACGATTTTTAATGCTACAAATCAATAAGTGAAATATATCTCTCATCAACATTCCACATGATTCTCTCTCTTTCTCAATTGATAACTCAATCTATCATCAAATCAAGTAAAAATGTAAGTATCAGTATCGATATGAAATCTTGTCAAAAAAACATCACGACAAAATATCACATAGATTCAAGCTTAGTCTCTCGTCGAATGTGATTGATCAGACAAATAATAACAGATAATTCAATACCGGCTTATCTTCATTTACCAAAAACATAAGTTATCAATATTTTTTACAATTCTATGTTGTACAAACAGAATCTATGATTTCAATAGTCGATCACATTTGACTGAAATGATGTCTAAAATTATGTACCAAATAGATTGTTGTAATATTTAAATTATAGCCGAAATTATCTTTTGTTGTGAATTGTTTCCTTTTATTTTGTACATTCATTTTACGTATATCAAATAGAATAAACAACGTTTTTTTTATTTACTTAACAGAGTTATTAATCATCAAAATTTCAATAATCAAAGTCCAATGTCACTAAATTTGATGATTGTACTTTTTTGATCGGGCAAGAAAAAAAAACCTTGAGTACAACTTGTGACTCTGACATAAAAGTGTGAAGTTTCTTTATTATGATGCAGATGAATTAATAACACATTTTAGATTTTTCGCTGGGAGGTGAATTGAAGAAATTATACAATCAGTTTTTGACATCAACTTTTCATTGTCATGCATCACTGCATTAGATAACAAATTCAAATGTATATATAAAAAACAATCTATAAGTAAGCATTGTCAACTTCAAGACGAAAAGGTAAGGAAAAACAAGATAAAATCTGCATATAACAAGATTCTATTATACTAATGTTATCTCAATATATCAGGAGTTTTTCTAGTTTTGGAATTTTTTTTCTATTAATTTGATAATATTTCAGCTTTATGATGTTTTTTTTTCTCATTGAGACTATATTCGTAACTTTCTAAAAGGAATTTCTTGTACAAAAATAAAAATCTTCGATGAATTTATTTCTTTTAGATTTGTGACACATCAGAAATTATATTCTTGTATATAAATGGAAGGTAATCATTTAAATTGACAAGCGTAAAAATATGAAATGAGACAATATTTTCTATATTCTAGTTATTAATATTACATCATTGAATAAAACTGCAAATAATGAAAGAAAATCAACGGGTTCAATTATTCTCGTTCTATCATTTGCTATATTAATTTCATGTTTATGCAAAATAATCTTTATTAAATTTCTTCGTCATAAAGTAAATCTTTCTTTTAATATCATTGTTTTATTTCTTGGTTTTCTTATTGGTATAATTGCTACTCAAATAAAAGGTGGTGTTAATGAAGATGATTTTCTTCGAGGTGAACTTCAGTTAAGTAAAATAAGTCCTCATTTAATTTATTATATTTTTCTACCATTAATTATCTTTGATTCATCATTCAATACTAATGTTAATATTGTTAAACAACAATTTATCACAACATGTTTAGTAGCAGTACCAGGTGTTCTTATTTCAACAGGAATTATTACATTATTTGTTGTTTATTTATTTCCATCTGATTATCAATGGTCATGGCGTACAGGTCTCTTATTTGGTAGTATATTAAGTACAACAGATCCAGTAACAATTGTTACACTATTACAAGATTGTGGAGCTAGTCATTCATTATCATCATTAATTGAATCTGAATCATTGTTAAATGATGGATTAGTATTTATGCTTTTTTCAATTTTAGATCGTATGATTGTTGATAGTTCATACACAATTAGACAAATCATCGTTGATATCTTTAGACAGAGTATCGGTAAGACATAAATAGATATTTCATGAAATCGATGCGCTACAGAACAGTCGAAAAAGAAAAATACCGAAAATTTCAACTAACAAGACATTATTTATTTTTGACATAATACTAACATTGTAATATAGGTCATACAAAAGTCTAAATATAAAAAACGAAAGAAATAGTAGGCTCATTGTTTTCCATTTAGCAACTATAAATGACAAATTCATCTCAATATTCCATTACATTTATAATATCATGATAATATCGTTCACGAAGATTATCTATACGATTTTGAATAGCAATTGTTTTGCTTTTGTATCAATAATAAACTATAGAGAATTACACTCAATATTTGCTGGAGACATACCTTTTTTATTTCAATATCTTTCTTTTCAGTTTTTCTACGAGTCTGTCGAGTCCAAAATTTTTGAAGCCAGATCTGGACCCGGTCAAAACGTACTTTGAGATTCTCAATGAAATTTTCAAATTGGAGTAGTCGTTCAGAAGATACGGGATCAAGGGGGAAACGGCGGACTTGAAGTAGAAAAGTACGTCAAAGTACGTCAAAGTAGGCTACTTGAAGTAGCTCAAAGTACCACCCAAGTAGCCCAAAGTAGGAACAAGTAGCTTAAAGTAACTTCAAGTAACTTCAGATAAATTTGAAGTTGAAAAATACTTCAAAGTAAGCTACTTCAAGTAACTGAAAGTAACTTGAAGTAGCTTAAAGTAGCTCAAAGTAACTTCAAGTCCAAAAGTCCGCCGTTTCCCCCTTGTACGGGATACTTTTTTCTAGCTTTTTATATTCGGTGACTAGCACACTCTAGATATTTTTCAGACCACTAGAACTCATCGGATCCAAAATTTTCAGATCTAGATCCGACGAGTTCTAACGGTCGATCAGGAAACCAGTTTTATTAATAGAATATTTATCCGAAAATTAACGACATGTAATGATTTTCTGACAAAATAGTTCTTATAGTTTAACGAATAAAATAAGCCGATACTTGAATTTCAACTTCTTTTTTTTTTTTCTTACAGGTGGTCCTTTATTTGGAATAATCTGTGGTTTTCTCTGTGTATTTGTATTAAATCGAATTAATAATGAATTAAAAATTGAAATTACAATAACATTTGGCATGACATATTTTATTTTTTATATAGCAGATGCTGCACTCGGTATTTCAGCTGTTCTTTCTCTTATTTCCATGGGTTTATACATGGCTAAACATAAATATTGTATAAGTACTAATGTTCAATTATCAATGGCTGGTGCATGGGAAATAATCACATTTGTTGTAAATATTCTAATATTTACTATTAGTGGTCTTATTTTAGCACATTCATTTGTTGGTATACAAACAAATTTAACTAGTAGAGACATTGGTATAGCTTTAGTACTTTATCTATTAATTCATGTAAGTAGAGCATTAATTGTTGGTGTATTATATCCAGTAATTACATGGAGTGGAATGCCTTTGAATCGAAAAGAATGTGTGATATTTGCATGGAGTGGTTTACGTGGTCGAACAGCTACAATTCTCGTTCTTTTAATCTATTTAGATTCTGAAATTGATTCCGCTACTCGTGAACGTTTTCTTTTTCATATTTCATTGATTGTATTATTTACATTAATTATTAATGGTGCTAGTAGCAAGTTTTTAGTGAAAATGCTTGGTCTTCATAAAGGTATTGTATCATAAAAACAAACAAACAAAAAAAAAGACTATGTTCAACATTTAATAACATATTATTTATTTGTAGGAACACCAGAGAGTCAATCTGTATTATTACAAGCATTAAAACATATGCGTAGTCAAACATCAAGACAAATTAATAATATGAAAGAAGATATTAATTTTGCTAATGTAGATTGGAAAATATTAAATAATTATTTACCAGAGAAATTACTTGAAGAATTAGATGAAGAACGTGATACAAATATTCATCAAAAATTATGTGTAACTCCAACACAAACACATGATGATCTTTCATTAGAATCTATTTCAATATATTCAGATCCATTACAAAATCAACATTATTCTGATCAAATATCTATTGATAGCATTTATCAATTTGATTTAGACTCATTACCTAATGATCAATATATATTACAACCATTTATTGAACAAATAAATAATTCTGATTTAGATTTTGAATGTCATGAAATGAATATGCGAAATGAAATTATCAAAAGATTTTTAACAGCTATGTCAGTTGATTATGAAAAACAATGGTATTTAGGTATGATTCGACGACGAACACTTAGAATACTTATTGAAACTATTGAAGAAGCCAAAGCAAAATTATCACTTAAACGACATTGGCAACTTCTTGTGGAACATTTTTGTATGCCTTTATGGTTACAATGTTTCGTCAAATTTCATAAAATCAAATACTTAAATATTATAACAGAAAAATTATTATTCAATCATTTAATACTCACTATTGAATTAGCCTTGGGTATGTTTGTTTCTTGTTTCTGTATATATAGATATAATTCATTCACTCATAAAACAATTATAAAAAAAACTCATATCTTAAAGAATCTAGGAAAATTCAAGGTTGAACATAAAATGTCCTTTACTGTTTAATTGCAAAAATTGAATCCATCAGAATCATCACAGTTCTGACTGGTGGACTTGTAGACACTCAAATCAGATTCATATGCATGCAATTTTACAATCTCTAACAAAGAACCTACTGCTGCCACATCGCTTCCGCGACGCCATGGACATCTTTGGTTACAACGTAATGCGTAATGGAAAATTCGTGAATTTGATTCTTTCGTCAGGGAATAGTTATTAAGGAAATGTCATGATTTTTTTTTTTTATAAAGTTTGATCAAAGGTTTCCGAGGTCAAGGAAACTTGACGAAGAAATCGATTACAGATTCAAGATCCTCGAGCACGAAAATTTTTGACCAAACTTTATACGAGATCGTAGTTTCTCTGCAAAAACTATTTCTTGATGAAAGAATCCAATCAACGAATATTTCGTTACTATTACTTTGGCAACGCCAAGGACGATGACTGCCGTCGTCGAAGCGATCAAAAACGGTACTGTACACTGTCGTTTTGTACAGTCTGCGACTGTAAATTGATGCTTAGTAGATGCAATATTACGAACGTATTTTTTTCGTGCCCTACACAATTGAGAACGATCGTCAAACAGTCTGAAAATTGAGTATCTGACCGTTTAGAATACTATGAAAATACGATTGTAATACTGTGCCAACCAAACATCGAAAAAAATCTATTTAAAACGGTCGTTTACGATTGGACTTATTCGACCTAGATGAATAACTTCTCTCCTCTAGAAATGACATTTGTCATTCTCTTTTTGATATGAAACAAAAAGAATAAAGATTATTCTATTGTAGCATTTCATTCTGCTAAATCACGTTTGGAAAATATGCTTACAAAATTTCCTGAATTTGCAAATATTGATAATTATATTATAAATAATGTTCTTAACGAAGCAAAAATGTTAAGAGTACGTGCATCACTCGTATTACATGATTTACAACATTCATATAAAAAATGTTGGACAATTGAAATGACAAAACGATGTGCTCAAATGTTATTAAAATATGAATCTGTAGCTATTGTTCAATTATATGAAACGGGCATGCTTAATGAAAATGAATATACACATATTCTTAAACTTATTCAAAAGAAACTTTTTCATTTAGAACATTGCTATTTTATGGGTGTTCCAAAAATACATTTAAATCAAGAACAAGATAGTCCATTTGATAATCTTTCATTATTTGTTAATTTAACCGAAGATGAAAAAGTATATTTTAAAGAATTATTAGAAACACGACATAGATGGTTTCAACCTGGTGAAATTCTCCTACGACAAGGTTATATGACAACAGAAGCTTATTTAATTATACGTGGAATTGTTGAATGTTCTGAAGATCTTTTGACATGTTACAGATCAGGTCATATTATTGGTATTGATGCATTATTTGATAAAAGTTCATCAGTATCAAATCGAACTTATCGAGCTGAAAGTAGTATTGTTGAAGCTTATACAATTGATGAATCAATACTTAATATGTTTTTATCAAATGTTAAAATGACTCGATTAATTTATAATGAAATAGCTCTTCATATGCTTATCAATATGTATCAACAACCAATACATTTATTAAATTATGCACAAATAAAAGTTCTCTTAGATGAATATGCTATATTTTATCAAAATGAAATTGATCATGATCTAATGACAATTCAACTTAAACGAAACGAACGACTCTTTCTTCTCGTAGGTACAGTACAAAGAGAAGAAGATGATTACTTTATGGATGGTCCACAATTGGTAACCGTTAATCAATTGACATCATTCTATTGTAGTTTAGATAAGTTATGTATTGCTTATACATGGACATTAGAAAACGAACAAGAATGTTTACAAATCGTACGATCATTTACAACTAGTTTTCGATTGTCGGATTCAAGTCAAGTCAAAGCAAATACAACAATGATTTATCCATCATATTCAGGCTATACGACAGAATTTACTCCACAATATCATTCTTTAATACAAGTTGCACGATCAGCTGCTCTTATGAGTAATATTGAATTGATTCCTATGGAAATAACAGATCTTTATCATGAGAAAACGTAATTTGGTTTTTTAAATATTTATTGACGATAAAATATTTATTTATGCTTTTATCAGTTTCTGAGCAACATATTATTTTCTTCAATTGATATAAAAATATCGTTTTAATAAATCATACAATCATTATTTAGTTCTCTTTTAGAAAATATATGTGCACTTACAAAAAGATGAGATTGGTTCGCATTTTTTGAAATGGAACCGAATCGATTCCATTTCTGGTGCTTACATATCTTTCAAAACAAAATCAATGGTTTCTAATTTTTTTTTTTGAGATATTTTTGAATAAATTTAAATTAGTTCTTGATAGACATGTGATAAAACATCTATTGCTAAAGGAATACAAAACTAGTAAATTGATCACAAAAAAATGAAACAATTTCAATCATGCTATTCAATGTTATATTGAACAGAGCATTGATGATTAAAATTTACTGGACATAATATAAAACAGAAAGTTTTAACCATATGTTGTTGCTTCAGATTGTTGATGTTGGTAATATTTTCAAATACAAATTCAATATAGTAAATGATACTTCCGATAATCTATTTAATATAATAGAATATTCTTTTGATTTCATTTTCTTCGCTTCTCGATGAATAACATGTGCTGTGATATGACATTTTTGTTTTTGAACACTACTCTAGCGACATCTTTAAATAATTTATTCCTAATTTCATTAAAATAACTAGTTTTACACTGTAAAACTGTGAAACAGTATTTAAAAAAACACTAAATTTATGATCGATTAAAGGAAATCTTTATGAATGGATGGTTTGATTCATCCATATTCTATTCAAAAAATATATTATGGATTTTAGACCGTTGTGTAATGTTAGACCTCCTACCAGTTATCTTGAACATATAATAACAAGTTCATTAAGCACATTGTAAAGACCATTAGTTTTTCTTCTAAAAAATATAATGCTCCAATTGCCAATTATTTTCATTGAAAACTAAAACTAATATTAGTTCATATAATTTCATTTTTTTTTCTTCTATTTTAGATCCTGTACATTGTTTTCTGAACAAATTTTAATTGATATATCCACATTAAATAATGCCCAAACGTGGCTCTTCGACATCTGGTACCGTTGCAGTTGTACCACATAAAAAACAGAAAAATATTGAACTAACAAATGGTCACCATGATAAAGAACAAGATGAAAATTTGCCACCAAATCATAGCACTTATTTATCTCAATGTTTTAAAGAAAATCTTGATGTAAATATTGTTTTGTTTTTCAGTATCAACTATTAAACTAATCATTAATTCATATTAATTATTTTCTAGTTACATAAAAATGCTGGTTCTATTCTTAGAATTAGTGTAAAAAATTTTATGTGTCATACATTTCTTGAATTTGATTTTAATGAAAATCTTAATATGGTTATTGGCAATAATGGGAGTATGTTTTTTCTTTTTTATCAAATAAAACGAATTTCATTCTTTTAAAATAAACTAATTTTAAGGTGGTAAATCTGCAGTAATGAATGCAATCACATTGACTTTAGGTGGTCGTGCAACAAGTACAAGTCGTTGTTCGAATATTGGTCGTTTTATTCAACATGGCAAAAGGTAAATATTCTAATGTTATTTGGCTTTTTTATTGATTAGTTTAAACTTTTGTTCCTTTTTTTTCAGTTTTGCTGAAATATGTGTTGTTTTATGTAATCAAGGTCTTGAAGCAATTGATATCGAACGTTTCGGTCGAGCCATTACAATTATACGTAAAATAACAATCAAAGGTAGCAGTCATTACCTAGTTAAAAATGAATATGGTTAGTTATTGATACTTTTATATTCATTTTTTTTCTACAAAAATATCTCTTTCACGTTTTTTTTTTAATTAGATAAAATAGTCTCCGATAGAAAAGATACAATTGATACAATAGTTGCACATTTTAATATTCAAGTTGATAATCCAATGTGTATGCTTAATCAAGATATAGCAAAAAATTTTCTTAATACAAAAAGTATAAAAGAAAAATACAATGTAAGAATTTTAAGTGTTAATTATTTTGAATTTAAAAATATACTTCTCACTTTTTTAAAAGATTTATTTTCTAAAAAACTTCTCGTTTTTTGTTTCAGTTTTTTTTAAAAGCAACACAATTACAAAAAATGGTTGAAGATCTTCAAGAAAATACCGTTGAAATTCGTAATGCAAAAACTTTACTTACTGATCATGTGAAAGTAAAAAAAACTGATGTTTCTAATTAATTTTTCGATTTTCTAATTAAACTAATAATAAATAGAAAAGAAAAGAAATTCAAGTACAAAAAGAAGATCTTGAAGCTCAATTAAAATTTGCTGAATCAATACGTGATGCAAAAGCAAATGCTGATAATCTTCGAGGACAACTTGAATGGGCTGAAGTAATCAATCTTGAAAATGTAAATAATCTTTTTTTTCGCTTTTTATTTATATTAATTAAAATTTATACGATTTAAGACATTAGCCGAAACAGAAAAAAAAGTTGCTGATGATCAATATGCTGTTCAAGAGTATATGAAAAAACGTGATGCATTAATAGTTTGTTATTTTATTTTTTTCTTTTTCGATTTAATTTTTCTTTGTTTTTATTTTTTGATTAAAATAAATAGGAAGATATGAAAAATGAAAAAACAAAACGTGATGAATTACTTCGTAAAGCACAAGAAGTTGCAAATAATGCGATTGAAGAAAAACGTGTTCATGATGATCTTGAACGGCGAATGAAATTATTTAATAAAGAAAAACGAGATTTATTACATGAAGTTAATAAATTAGAAAAAGAACTTCAAATTCAAAATGAATTAAAGAAAAAACTTCAAAATAAAACCGATGAAATGCGTCGAAAGTAGAAAATTTCTGTTTTATCGATTATTATCAATGTTTTTTTTGTTTAAATTTCTCTTAGAGCAACAGCTAATAATGATTATGATAAAGTTTATAAACGTATAGATGAATTACAAATTTTAATTGCTGAACAACGACAAATACTATCAATGAAAGAAAATGAACAAGTTAATTTTCGACAATTATATGATGATGAACGTCAAAGTCTATTTGATGATCAATCAGTTCTAAAACAACATGAAGATTCTTTACGTCGACGACGTGCTATTATTCAACAACTTAAAGCAGCTAAACAAGATCGTGTAACAATTTATGGACGTTATACAATTTCTATACTTAAAGAAATTGAAAAACAAGCTCATCGATTTAAACAAATACCTATTGGACCTGTTGGTAAGATTTTGTTTTTTTTAAATTAAATCAAAAGATATTAATGAAATTTAAATGTAAAATTGGATGATCGTCTTACAAAGATTTTAAAGTCATGTTCAGAAAGAACATAAAATCCTGATTCTTATTATGATAGAGTAAAGGATGTAAATGAAAAGATTCAATTAACTTATTATAGAAATATTAATACAATCATATTTAAGGAAATCTAAATTAGAGAAAAATATTTTTAGGTAAACATATTCGTCTAGTTGATCGAAAATGGGCTATTGCGATTGAACAAGCTATTGGAAATGCTATATCAGGTTATCTTTGTTCATGTCGTGAAGATGAAAGAGTTCTTCTTGAAATTCTTTCACGTTGTGTACCAGCACACGAAATGGACTATCGACCAAGTGTTACCGGTAAAAAAAAATCTTTTGCTTTTTATTTTATTTAATTAAATGATATTTAATAGTAATGAAATACCAATCAAAAGTCTATCAAAATCTTCGAGTAACTATCGTTGTCTTCTTTTTTTTTGCATTAATATATTAGAGAATTTTCTTTTTTCAGTTACCTCCATCGAATTTTACAACAATTTTATCAATGCTTGATATTGATAATCCAACAGTTGCTTGTTTTTTAATTGATCAGGTTTATTTTAATGTTCATTATTTTGTTTTTATTTAAATATAGATAAATTCTAGGGACGTATTGAACAAAGAATTCTTATGGATAATTATGAAACTGCTCGTCGTATTATGGAAAAAAGTGCTCCACCAAATTGTTTTGCTGTAAGAGGTTTTTTTTTCTTTTAATTTTTATCAAAAAAATTCATTTTCTTTGTTTTCTTCAAAGGCTTATCTTCCAAATGGTACAGAAATGCAAAATACAAATGTATTTCGTTGTTATACATGTAAAGCTCAAAATCCTCGATATTTTGTTGAAGATTTTGCTGAACAAATTACGTATGTTTAATATAGATTTTTCTTTTAATTTTGATTAAAATTTAAACAAACATAATAATAATAATTTAGTCGTGCAGAAAAAGATTGTAATAATATTGAACGAGAAATTCAAATTGTTAAAGAAAAATTAAATGAAACACAAAAACGAGTAAATCAACATCAACAAACAGTCACAGCATTAGATACAACAATAAATGAAATTAAAATTAAATGTGGTCGATTAGGAAAAGTAAAACTAATATTAACGTCGAGGATGAATAGGACTGTTTTCCAGCCTCATAGAGATTTAAGGTTTTCGTATTGAAATCGAGTCAAGAATGGGCCTTGATCATATTCTATGGATCAAAATTGCAATAAATGACATCACAGTTGTTGGGACTTGGATACCTTCAAGGGATTCGAGAAAAACTTTTCTTCTGTATTACGCTCGTAGCATATCCAGACATATCAATTCGAGTATCCTGATTATGAATATGATATTTAGAATGAATAGAAATGTATTTCTTGCAGGATACAGCGAGCTCGATGTGGCCATTCATAGGATTCCCTCATAGGACTTCCTTAGCTTTGGAATTACATCTTAAATGAATAGTGTTTAAAAAAACCAACTTGTTTTACTCAAAACCATGAGTCCTATCCGAATCTGAGCAAGAAAAAAAAACCTAGATAAAGTCCAATTAAACGATAAACTGACGGTTTTGGGCCTATGCTTGCTTGTGTTCACCCTATTTACTTATGAACCCGATGCTGCTTCAACATGAACGTTTATGCAAACAGGTAAATTTTTGACCGTTATCCAATCGCTGTCAAATAAAATTGAAAAATGTCTGCATCATAATTTTCCAGAAGACTTTTGAAGATTCCGGAGGAAATCAGATAGGCCTCTGGAAAATCGATACAGCCATTGTGTTTCGCATGGC
This sequence comes from Rotaria sordida, assembly GCA_905250125.1. Classification (NCBI taxonomy): domain Eukaryota; kingdom Metazoa; phylum Rotifera; class Eurotatoria; order Philodinida; family Philodinidae; genus Rotaria; species Rotaria sordida. Next base: position 25,793 of record CAJNOL010000087.1, read on the forward strand.
AACAGGATTCACTTGACGTTTAAGCTCTAGGCTAATGAAGTTTAGCCATAAAATCTTAAGGGTAACTATATCGAGCTCACTATACTCCACAGGAAGTACAGTTTTATCCATTCTAAATATTATATTCGTAATGAACATACTCGAATTGATATATCTGGGTGTGTTGCGAGCGAAATGCAGAAAAAAAGATTTCCTTGAATCCCTTGAGAATATCTCAACCCTCAAAAATCATGTTGTCATTTATCACGATTTTTACCGGTAGAATACGGTCGTGGATAATCTCAACTCTATGGAGGTCCAGAAAACATTCTTGTTCTTACTCGTCGTTTTATTTTCAAAACATGTTTGAAATTTTTTATTTTAAAAGGAACTTCGAGAATTACAATTAATTGAAGCACCAAATGATTCTAATATAAACGATTGTGAAAACGAATTATCTGAATATGATAATCGTATTGATATTCTTAAACAACGTATTCAAGATCAAAAATCAAAAGCTGAAATGGAATCAACTGAATATCGACAAGTTTTAGACGATTTAACACAAGCACGACAACGTGTTATGGATAAACGTGAACAAGCTGAACAATGTAAAACAGAACTTCAAACCTGTGATGCTTTAAAAGAAAATGGACAAAGAGCTATAAATGAATTACAAAAAGGACTTGATGATAATCAAAGAAAATTAGAACAACATGAAGTTACAAAAAAATTTATTGAAAATAAACTTCATGTACAAATTGAAAATGCTCAAAATTTAGTTAAACAACGACCTAAAGATGCAATTGACGTAAAAACAATTCGACGAAGTCTTGATGCTCTTCTAAAATTTATTGAAACACATAAAAATGTGTATGTATATTTTAATCAAACTATAAATACAATACTGGTTAAAAATATAAGACTAACGTATTATTGATCTTTTGTGGAACTCACATTTATTTACGAAGAAAATAGTGAGTGAAAGTTTTACAATTCCCTCGCCTCTCCTATTACAGACCTTAGCCACAGAGGAGAACAGCCATTTGATTCTTTTCTCAGAGTTTCTTAGCAACTGAAAAAAGCGCTGAATGATATTAACGATAAGGCTTAGACTGTTCTAGAATATTCCGAAACCTTCCTCGAAATCAAACGTTTGTGAATGTTCTAAACTAGTGCAGTTTTTAATTGTTGCGGAGATAAAAATTTATATTTAAGATGCTGAGCATAATAGATAGCGATGCATTGATTTGCCACAGTCGTCATTTGATATATGATAGGTCGTTGAGACCTGCTCTGGATATAATGCAGCAACCCTCATTTTATTCAGAATTTTGTGCTCGTAAAAATAAAATTTCATGCAGTCTTCTAAGACTTGAAAACTATCGTATTTGGTTTTCCAGAAGTCTTTCTCTTAAAAATCATCCATGAAATTTCATGTAAGAAATACATTTGATAGAGAACTTCATTCGCTCTTCAAATGATTATTTAGAATTGAGTTAAATACTTGATGTCGTAAAAAATAATCGAAAAAACGTTATTCTTATATTTTTGATCAGTATTTTAACGATGAAATATTATTTATTTTTTAGTTCACATAATGTACAACAAATTCAAGATCGTTTAGAAGCAGTTAATGAAAATTTAGATACATTTGGTGAAGTTGTTGATAAACAAGAAAAACTTATTCATGTATGAATTGTTTGTTTGTTTTTTTTTGGCTGTCAAAATTTTTTTATTATGTTGTTTATAGAGATTATTTAAAGCTGCACGTTATCGTGGTCAACAATATAAAGCTCTTTTAGAATCAACAGCTAAATTAACTAGTAGTTGTTTTAGTTCATTTCTTGAATCACGAAATTATACTGGTGAAGCTATATTTAATCATCAAGAAGGAACTCTTTCACTTGAAGTTTGTTGTTTGACTTTTTATTCGAATTTATTTGTATTTATAATATATAGATTACACCACGTGGTGATGAAGTTCATAAAGATACTCGTTCATTATCGGGTGGTGAACGTTCATTTTCAACTGTTTGTTTTATGCTTGCTCTTTGGGAAGTTGTTGAAATGCCATTACGTTGTCTTGATGAATTCGATGTTTTCATGGTAAAAAAAACCTGTTTTCTTTTTTCAATTTAAAATAGAATGTAAGAGATTATAATTATTAAGTAATATGATTCAATGATAGATAATTACGAAAATTATTAGTTGATAATAGAATTTTTATTGAATAATCCTATTGCAAAAACTGCAGATATCAAACAATTCTTTTTCACGTGATGAGTTTTTTTCGAAATTTTCGTTTATGAAATATTTTGAAGTTTGACTTCATAATAGAAATAATATAAAAAGTAATTGTTAAATGGAGATCATTAGTAGTACCACAATATTGCGTTACTAAAATAATTTAAGAGTACAAAATGTCTTTCCAAAGTATTTCCTATGAGCAGTATTCGATAATATCCATATAAAAGATTATTTTAAAAATAATCTTACATAAAAGAGGACTAGTTAACAGTCAAATATATACATTAGAGATGAGCAGAAGACAGAACAAAAAGGGAGAAAACTAATTCTGTGGTCTTACCTGCTTGACATTAATTCAACAGTGAATCATTATTTAAAATATTGACTGGATTGAAATTAGATAACTTGAACATTGAAAACGAAAGAGAGAGGAGAATCGAAAATCGTAACTGATCACTACCATTGTAGTGTAAGGAATAGAAGTCAAAACAACTCTACGTTTTGTAAGCTTGATCTGTCCATGAGTCTCTTCACCTTAATTATACTTGTATTTTGTTTACGTTGGTCTGCCTGTCATGACCAATATATAATTTTTACGTGCTAATATTATGATGACAATTGAAGAAGACATCAAATGTTGACATATAACAAAAATACAGATAAGAAATCACTTTTGAGTCGAGACTATGTGCATTATTTAGGTTCTAATGAGCTATGAATACTCTTTAAAAAGTTTTGGCTAATAGCTTATTATTGCCGAGCTATCGTATCCTTTTTAATAGATTACCATGAGTCTCCTCAGGAAAACCGAGTTTTGAATTTCGACTTGAAACTTTGCACAATGACAAGTCTTAACGAGAATAGCTTATTGTGAAAGTTTAAAATTTTTCGATTACACCAATTCTGAAATACGAACATCGGAATTTGCCATTGTATACGAGCGGCGTGAAAGCATACTTTGACCGTAGCCGTATCTTAGGATAGCAGCGATCAAAAGATCTGAAACTTTCACAATCAACTATTCTTATTAAGCCCTTATCTCTATACAAAGCTTCGATTAGAAACTCAATGTTCCTGAGAAGGATCACGGCATGCTGCTGAAAAAATATAGCACTCCGGCAGTAATAAGATATTAGCTCAAACTCTTTTCAGAGTAATCATAGCTTATTAGAATGTATATGATGCATCTAGTCTCAACTCAAAAGCAATTTAACACTTCGAAGCGTTTTCTTGTTAAACATTTGTATTCTTATTTAGTTTTGAAATCTTTCATTTTATTCATTAATTTTACTAGGATCATGTAACACGTCGAACAGCTATGAATCTTGTTCTTGAAGTTGCTCGTGAAAAGAAAAAACAATATATATTTTTAACACCACAAGATCTGAGGTAAAAATCGAATTTATTTATTTATTTATTAATGAATTATTTTTTTTTTTTTTTTGTTTTTATTAGTTTTCTTAAAGTTACTGATGACATGCGTATTCTACGAATGCCTCAACCAAAACGTACACTAATGCAGATAAATAATGATAATCATTCCGATTAAATATATTTTCGTTTTTATACAGTATGTCTTTAGTTCAAAATCCAAGAAGGAAACAGTACTGATACATTTAATCTCATCATTTATTGTTTTTTTCTTCTCTTTGTATATATTCTGATTAAATGATGTGCATATAGTCAGATATTTTATTCTCTCTACTTATATCATATATTAAAAAAAAATTCAGCAATGTATTTTTTTTTTCCATTTATTTCTTATTATTTGTTTTCTATTTGTTAAATGATGGTGTATTCCTTCTACTTTATTATTATTATTTTCTTATTCTTATGTATATTTTTAATAATGATAATGATTGAGCCTTTTCTTTTTTTTTGTTCAGATATAGATATATATATGTGTGTGTACAGATCTCTATTTTCTATTCAACTATTAAAATATATAAACGTAGAATCTGATCGTTCTTTTTTGTTTTTGTTTATTTCAAGATTATTCGTATAAAAAGAAATATGTTTCTAATGTATTATCTTAATGATAAAGGTGAACGTGTTTATACGTTCAAGGTAAGTTATTTATTTTATTTGAATGCTTTTTTGAACAATGGTGTGTCTTTTTTTGTTTTCGTTTGTAGAAAGTCGATCCATGGGGAAATCCTACACAATCGGCTCATCCAGGTATTTGTGTTGTTTGTTAATGAATATTATCTAGAAAAAAATTTATTATAATTTTTAGCTAAATTTTCACCGGATGATCAATATTCACGACAACGACTTAAACTCAAGACACGATATCGATTACTTTTAACACAAACGCCACTTGCTAAGTGTTAAACTTTTTGTCATGTGAACACCTTGATAACAAGAATGTTAAATTGTCGTTGCTGTTTTCAAATAAATGAAACCATAAAAATCGATCTAATATAGGAGAAACTATAATTGTATGATATTCATTTTATTTCCGTTGATTATTATTTAAGAAGTTTGTACATTGTCTTAAATTCTATGTTTAAAAAATTAAGAATTTACCGTACTTCTATATTTCAGAAAGCTTTCTAATTAGCTAAACAATGATTTACAAAGGATAAATAACTGACAAAGAAAGGATCGCAACTGATCTACACCATTTTCGCTAGTATTTTGTGTGCACGTGAAGAACTTTATTATTAGAAAAAACTTAGGAGGATTCCGGCAGATGTGGTTTCTTTTCAATAGATGTGACTATATTCATTGTTTCATAAAAAGAGAAATCGTTTTAATAGACTTTGTATAAATCATATGAAAACTTCTTACAAGTTACAATTCTTTGTCATGAGCAGAAGTAGATATGAATTAGGTTAAGAAAATTCTAAAAAGATACTTACTCAAGACCTTCTGGTTAAAAATCAACACTTTTTTTACTAAATTTTGGACTTATAGCCAGGATTTTTTTGATAAAAATTGAACTAAAGAATTTTGATCTGAAACTTTGTTAGCAGATTGATCTAGTTGTTCTTAGAATACTCTTGTAAGTTTTAACCAAAATAAATATTTCTTTTTCTTGTTAGAGTGGTTCACTCAGACGTAGAGACCTGCGTAATCATGGCTTTTTAGTCATGGTGACGCATGACCGATTTACAGGTTTCTACATATCAGTCAAAAAGAAAACCTACCGATAAACATGAAAACGATGACGAAGATTGTACTTCAAAGAAAAGCAAAATTAATGAAGGAGATTAACATGAATCGTTAAATGATAATTGTGACAATGGAACAGATAACTAGTGATCATCAGAATAATAGTATAGTTGTGATTTTTACTAAATAATTTTGTTCATTGTTGTTAATTAAGATTAAATATAAAATATGAACAGAATAAAAAGTTTCGGTTTTTTTTTGTATTTCAATTGAAATTCGAGCAAGATATCAGTGATAAATTACAACAATCTTAGTTCTTTGTTTCACCTACCAACATGTCTGAACTAATATCAAATATTCATAATTATTATTACAATATACTGCAGACTAGCTTAGATTATACATGAGTTTCATTCTCGATAGAAGTTATTATAACTACTTTTATGTTTTTGAAAAAACAAATCATGAGTTATTTCGTTAGCATTGGTTTCATTCTGCGATTTATGTACTATTAAAGATTACAGGACAATATTGAAAAACTTCAATAAAAACTCTTGTATATTGACGAAACGCGGCATCTTTTGCAGGAAGACATTTATTCATGTTTAACCAATCGTGAATGTCGCAAAACGAGAGAGAACTCATGTCATGTATACAGAACATTTTTTTTGACGTTCTACTTCCATAAAACATTCTCTTTCTTTTCATATTACTGCATTGTATTAATTGTCACAATTCATTTTACCTCAATCTAGGAATAAGATCATTATTGTAAGCAGTTTCATGATGAAATTATTATAAATATAAGGAAAATAATTTTATGATAATTTGTTTTTTTTTCTTAACGACTTTGTATTTCATAAAAGATTAATACATTATAAACATTTTGTCAGCATGTAAATATATCTAACGACAAATTGATCATGCATTTGACTTACATACAGTTGCAATTAAAATATAAAAATGATCATTTCTGTTTTAAATTCAAAAATATTTACAATATGAAAATTTTATATTTTATAATGAAAATAAAATTATTTTTTCTTATCTGCTGTTTTTCTTTAGCAAATGTAAGTTTTAAGTTCATAAATATAAACCAAAATATTTGCCGACTAGTCTCACATTTCTTTTGAAAAAAGTAGACTCTCTTCAACGTTTTCTTTAAGCTCAAACATGATATTCATCAATTTTTTTCTAGAATTTAAAAAGATGAAATTTATTCCATTTTTTGAATTAAATTATTTTACTCGATTAATCATAGATCTTAATATATTATATTCATTGATGAGATTAAGAATTTGTAAATATCCTTCAATAATTGTTAGTTGTTTGTATCTCGCTAAACCATTGCTAACTCAAAACTCTATAATTTTGACGTATACTTTTTACTAACGGGTTACTTTACATGTAGAAAGATTCAAACGATAATTTGGAAATTTGTAACTGTTGCTTTTTTTTTCTACAAAAACTATTTTATATTTAAAAAGTATTTCACAAAATAGTATAATGATTCAAATCTTTCAATACTGTGTCGATCTATTTATTTTATTATGCTAGATCTTTATTCAAAATGTCTGCTAGGGTTTTTTTTCTCTTTAATCATATAGAAAAAATATTGGTTAGCATTCGAGTGCGAGTCAAATTTGTTTAAGAAAATGAATAATAATTGTTTCGAAGTCAACATACTATACTAAAATGAATATCGATTATAATTTGAAAACAAATTTATTATGATTTATGAGTTCTAATGTCAAGTAAAGAAAGGTAACACTTCTGTCGTAGAGAAATTTTTAATTTGTGAAACTACGTCGTTGCTGAACAATTCTCTTGTAATGTTTTTTTTCATATAATCGAATTCTTGATTTAAATATTTAAACTTTACTTATTTTTAGATCGACTCACTTTTTCAGATACCTTCAGATGATGTATATACTTATCGAAATTTTCATCATTGTAAGTTATTTTTTTCGGCTTGCTTTTGCTGTTAAAGATGTCTCTTTTTTAGACCAATTTAATCATTGACCAAGTTATTACTGCTAACGTTTGCAGCAGTGGACAATGTAAATGCTCTACTGACTTCACTCTCATAAATTGTGATACAAAAGGATGGAGAAATCTGGATGATGTTGATTTTCCTTTAAATGTTGTTACTTTAACACTAATTAATAATAATCTCAAATTTAATACAAGTAAAAATTAATCAAACAAATCTGTTTAATTAATATACCCTCTCTCTCTCGCTCTCTTTCTTATTGTAGTTACTGATCTTGCAAAAATTGAAAATTTATCGAATTTGATCAATTTAAGTATTAATCAAAATCCACTTGGAACTATTCCACCTTTTAATCATACACAACTTCGTTTTCTTTCATTACAAGATACTTCATTAACATCTGCTGAATTTCCTTCTTCGTATAATAATTCACATTTACAAGCAATTTCACTTAGTAATAATAAAATTCACTCGATCAATGAAGAAGATTTTCTAATTCTGCGTGGTTCTAATTTAAAAAAATTACATATCGATAGTTCAAGTATTTCTAAGATTGATCAAAATGCTTTTATTCCATTAACACAACTTCAAGCATTATCATTAAAAAATAATCAATTAAAATCTTGTGAATTTCTATTAAGTTTACAAGCACTTTCTTCAATTAAACTTGATGGAAATCAATTTACTTCACTACCACAACAATTAACAACACCAAGAAATATTAAAACCTATTCATTTATACATAATTCAATATCAATTATTGATGAATCATCACCTTTATCTAGATGGTTTACAATGAATTATACAAATGTTAAAATTTTTTTAGCTAATAATCCATTTAATTGTTGCTTATCTTTATGGTTTATTCGTTTTATAAAAACATCTCCACAATTTGTTGGAGATGTTTCAGTATTAACATGTACTTCACCACTAATTTTTGCAGGAAAATTATTGATTAAACTCAATCCAGATGAAATGAATTGTGGTAGTGATATACCAAGCAAATCATGGTGGACAACTGGTCGAATTATCAGTATTGTCGTTGGATCTGTTAGTATGATTATAATCATGATTATCCTCATCATTGTTTATACTCGACGATATTCATCACATTCCGGTTACGAACCAATTGGTGGAAATGATGAACTATATTCTAATTTAGATACAGCATCGTTGGATGAACATACATCAACAATACCAGAAGATGACGACGAACTATTAACGAATGCAAGTATTGGTAGTACGAGAAGTATTGCTCCGACAGATGCACCAACACATACGACAGCTGAAGGTGTTTATGCAGCAGATGGAAGTTTAGTTGGAGGTTCTCAAATAGAAGAAGCAGCCTTAATACAGCAGTTTTGATTCGTCGACTCTCTTTTTTTTTTTCTTATTTGTTTTACTTAAATTTCAATCGGTGTTCCTATATAGTATTCTTTGTTTTCAATCAATCTTTTATTCTATTCTTATTAGAAAACATTTTCTTCTTGTTATGTGCATTCATCTCAGTGAATATGAATCTATTTTGCACTATATCTCGACTATTCTATTTCTCGAGTTAAAAAGATAAATTTTTATTTTTAATCAACAATATTATAAAAAGCTTTGTTCCGTAGTATTCATTTGACAGTATTTTAGATTGAATTTTTTCTGTTAAACATAATTCATAATAAATTATTCGGTGAAATAAAAATTTTAAAAAATTAAAGATATTTCTCTAAATAACTTATTTATTTTGGTTGATTTTCATTCTTCTTATTGATTTAATTACTAGTGAAATTCATAATGTATGTAAAGTAGATACTTGTGATAATGTTGATAAATCAATCATTGTTCATTATTATTTAAAAACCTTATCTACAGAGTATCCTAAAAGTTTGCTGGAAAAGTAAATGTTTATAGCTCTCATACAATTCAAGTGATTTAATTATTTTTTTCATAATATGATAGTATGTTCTATGAAGTTTTCTTTATCATATCGTCCAATAAATATCTGCCACACCAAGGTCCTAGAAGAGATAAGGTTACCGTACCGCTGACGCCGTCGCAGTCGCGACAACGTCATCATGAACATTGCTGATCTACTAATGTCGAACAAACCGCCGATTAATCGCGGCTCTTCTGCTTGTTTTTTTTTATATCTCATCGTATGAATATTTTTACATTTAGAATAATGCTGGATTTCAGTCGAAATACGCACTCCCATAGAAATTTGAGTGTGTTCATGCTGTTTGTACTAGCCATATCGGCTGTTTTTGCTTAGTTTTCGAGTTTGATTATTCATTAAAGATGGCGTCACATAAGTACTCATTGATCAGAAGACTTAATTGATAGGAAAAGTATGGCACCATCTGATAAAATATGCTATGGCATATTAAGGCTACCTTTTCTGAGTAGCAACCAATCTATTTCAGACAGAATATATTAATTTATTAAAAAAAATTATAAAAACTTAATAAAAAAAAGGAGTAAAACGTTCGAACTGTTGGTTTTGATAAAAAATTAACGACATGAATCTCATGGAATCAAAAAAATGTCATGACTTTCGTAAATTTTATATCAACAACACGAAAAAAAAGGCATTTCTTATGATGAAATGGACAAAACAATTGATGAAAATTGACATTTTAATTAAGTAAATGCAATGAATTTCCTTTTTAATCAAAATCATGCGATGAAATTAATGAAAATGTTTATTTTAATCGATGAATTTGAAGTTCATCAATTTTTTTGTCCGTTTCATTATTTTAATGTCATTTTTAAAATTTTATCAGTGGCGAAATTCAGGTCATCTTTAATGATCCAACAAAACTTATTCGTTGAATTAAGCAAAGAAAGGGCTAGATGTAGATTGTAGTAAAGATACTGACATTGCTTTTATGAAGTTGGTATCGTTGGAAACCAATAACGTTTTGAAAAACCTTGCATAATTAAGAAAGAAATGCTGAATGAAGATTGTAACGTTTGATAGAATGAATGACAATAAAGTGTTCAATGCGTTACAATAGCTTATTGATTTTCACAATCGGTTGTGCATCAAATTATGAATCGATATGCTTTGCTGAAATTGTAACAGCTTTGATGTAATTAATAACGTCAAGAAAACGATTTACAACATTAAGTTAAAATTTTGCAAAAAAAAAACATTTATATCAACGCTAGAGCACAGTTAGAATTGAAAAAAAAAATTATTTTTGGAACAAATTCACTTTTCATTTCAATCGATTTATCAATCAACATAAAATGAAAATTAATTGTCGATGTAATGTTTTTAAAAGATCAGGTTCAATGGAAAATTGGAGCTGATTATGAAAATAAATCGATGGAAGAAAACATAATTGTATTGTGTTATTTGGATATTTTAAAAATAATGGATTTAGGTGTTTTTGCTAATATTAATCACTGTTAACATTTGTTATTCAATTAAATTATATTAAATAGAGCTTCAAAGGACACAATATCATATTAGACAAAAAAATAATCAAATCGCTTGAGTTTTTTCAAGAAATAATTACGTTTATTTTTCTTACGAACTTATGAGATACCCTGTAATTTAACTAATATTATATTTAATTCAACTATTGAAAGTAATTTTTTAACATTGAAATCTAGTAGATTTAGTTATTAAATTTTGTGAAACACAATCTAAAAGAAATATCGAAGTATATAGGGTAGAAATTCGTACCGACCTCCTACCATCCTTTTCGCATATCATGACAGACATTACTGTAGTAATGTCACAGACAACTTGCCGGTCCCTCCTCCTTTTGTCAAACATCGTCACAGACACATTCGCAACATTCCAAAACTCCACGTCACACACGGATGACAGACGGGGTTGATATACGATCACAGACCGTATATCAATAACGTCTTGTTATCATAGTAAAAGGATGATGATAAAATATATCCTAAACTAAATAGAATAAAACAATCTTCTTGTGATTAGCAACAGCAGTTACATCATGTTTCATATTTTAATTCCAAAGAGATTGCACTAACAACTTTTTTCTTTTAAATAATCGTTAGTTCCTTTTTTTTTAGTTGATGATCTTGCAAAAATCAATAATATAACATCATTAAAGTCTTTGCATATTTAAAAACCGCACAAGTCTTGAATCAAATGCACTTTCAGATAATTATAAATCTTTATCTTCATTAAGAAAAACCTTCCCCAATAGTACAGATACTTCGAATAGTATTTTAAAAAATTCTTCAATTAAATTTCATTAGTATCGAATTTACTTAAATCAACTGAATTTCTTTTCTCCAATGAATTATCTTCTTTTGATTAATGTTAATAAAAATAAATTTAAACAATTATCAACAGAAATGATAACACCAGATCGAACAAAATATTGCTTTTTTTCGAAATAATCAAATAGATACTATTGATGAATTATAATCACTTTGGTATTGAATCACAACCAACTATAAATCTTTTATTGAAATTTATTTAGATAATAGTCAATTTTATTGTTGTTAATCTCGTTAGTTTATTCATTATCTTACTAGACTAAATTATTCTTGTTAAAGATTCATTTAATCTCACTTGTGCTTTAGCAAAAATTTCTATTGATAAAACGATTGACTGATTTATCTGCTGATCTAATGAATTGTCCAACTGAACCATTTTATCCACTAAATATTCGTTTAAATAGATTAGCAATAATTATATTATATGTTATTAATCTTGTGATTTTTATTTTTGTCCTTGTTGAAATAATTTTATATAGACGTAATAGATTTCATTTTGACCTTTGATAAATCTATGAAACAATCTATGGCAATAATTTACTTGCTCAAAAACTAAGTGTTATAATTTTATTAACGATCTATTCATATCTTTTCTAAATTACTAAATAACCTTTTTTTTCATGTGTCTGGTGATGTTTCTTTCTTACTTTTTTTTTGTTTTCATCGTTTTTCTTATATAAATATATTTTTTCTAAAGAAGAAAAAAGTCCTAATTGATTGAGCAGTTAGTTTATATTCTTAATAAAAGAAAAGTTCTCTTTTTATTCAATGAAATGAAAAACTCTCTTTTCTTTTTTCTTAACTGCGTAATTTCGAATGAATCATTTTTAAAAGTATTAAAACAACTACATTATTCATTAGTAAATATGTATATTTGATCAGTTTTCAAAAAAAAAACAAAAGAACAATGTTTTTTTTAATATAATTAATATTTACAATGATTAAAATAAAAGAAATTTATTCTATAAGAAACAAATCGTCTTCTTCTGGTGGAATAACAGCAACAATAGGTAGCAATTGTTTATTTTGTTTAACAACAAGTTTCGGCAGTGTTTTTCTTGCTGCTATCCTTCTAGAATTAGTAGTTTTACGATTAGTTTTTGACTTTTTTCTTAGTTCATTGTCTCCCTCTTCACCACTTTCCATATCACTAGTAGAAAATGTATTTTCCGTAGTAGCACCATCAGAATATGATGAAGAACGCCGTTCAAAAGCATCCATTCTTGGTAGAGTTAATAGATTTTGATTGCTATTATTTAAACTTACAGATAATTTTAAATGACGCATTGGTAATGTTCCAGTCCAAGAACTTGTTCGGCGCATATCACGAAAAATAACTTCACTTGTTGAACGACCACGCATTACTAAAGGTTGATTAGTAAGTGCAGAATTTAAATTACCACTAAGTGATGCTAATCTTTTTTCAAGTCGTTTTTGTTCAAATGTAAGTAATTGAAGAGTATTAACTGATTTTCGTCGTTCAGCATCAAGAAGACGTTGTTCAGCAACAACATGACGATCTTGTGCTATCGTATGTTTTGTACGTGTATCCAAAAGACCATTATGAAATGGAACAGTACGTTGTGGTGGATGAAAAAACTAGAAATCATTTTAAATTCGACAATTATTTAGCATATTAATATTCTTACTTTAAAAGTAAAATCAAAGTCTGATTTAGGCATTTTAAAACACCTTGAACTGTCAAACAACAACTATTAATCACCTATGTGCTGCCGTAGATATAAATACAAAGTTTTTCTCTTTTCTCCTCTATATTTGTTATCGCTTGATCATCGAGAGCCGTAGAGGAAAAAAGAATAGCAGCAGTTTTTCTCAAAAATAGATGACGAATGAGAATATTTTCATTAGTTTTACTTCACGCCATAACCTCCATTGTGAACAATGCATGACTTAAGAACATATTCATTCTTTTTTTGTTTTTAATATTAAGCCTTAAAGCTTTTCAATCAAAACTATATTTTGTTTTTCTTCTTATGATAAAAATAGATTGGTCGTTCTCTTAGTTTTTTTTACTGATCATATTATCCTAATTTATGCACGATATTCTCTTGACAAATATATCTGAAATAACTTAAAGTTCTTTGTGCTATACGTTTAGTTTTAAGTGTTTCTTCACAATAACCTCGTCGCCAACTTTGTCTTGTTTGAACAAATGAATAAACTTCATATAATTGTTCACATGGTATTCGACTTTGATGATCACTATCTGTTTCTTTTTCTAATCGATGATTCCATGGAAGATTTTCACAAATGTCTAATCTTTTAATAGAAATCATTGCATAAGGATTACGAATACTATATATAAGTATTGGTCCAAATGGACGAAATTGAAAAGGAAAAACATCAGTTTTTTGTAGATAACCAATTTTCATATTTAATTCATCATTATTATATGAATCAAATATATGAGTAGAATTTTCTTGATAGAAATAAATTTCAATTTGTGGCCAACTTTTATCTTCAGTAAAAACTCTATAAATAAATCCAATTTGTTTTTTATTAATATATGTGTCATTTACTTGTTGTAATACAAGTTGAAAATTTTTATTAATATCATTTGTGAATTTTTTTTTACTCAATAATGGTAAATTAAATTCAATAATTGAATGCCATGGTACAATATCATGATGACGTAGAGCACCTAATAAGGTATTTTGTCCAATAAAATAATCAATATTTAATTCAAATAATACAAATTGAACTTTCATAATTAATACAATTAACTCAAAATAGGTACATGATGAAAAATACATATTTTGTAAAATATTATGATTTCTTGAACGAATTTCTTTTAGATTGTAATCAAAGAACAGACCAAAAGCAGTTAAATGTCTTTGAAGATCAGTATTATCTACAAGTAATTTTTTTGTATATTGATTCAGATATTGATGAATAAAATTAAATGATAATGATGATGATGAACAAATAGTTTTTGTTCTTTCTAAATAAAGTTCAAATGATTTTGACCAACTTTGTACAATTAATGACCAAAGTTCATCACGTTCCTTATTATCATTTGTATGAAGAAACTGATCGATTAAATTTGTCATTACAAATGGATCAGATGTATTGTAAATAACAGATTTATGGTAAATAGTTTGCTTATCAGTCAACAATGATATTGTGAAAAAATGTTTGAATGAAATAATACATGCAATGATAATACAAATAATTAATGAACGTCGACGAATAAAAGTTCTGGAACGCCGAAACATAATTAATGTTTTTGTTTTAGTTTGACTTTTCTATTTTAATTAATGTACTTTTTTTTCCATTTTTTTCGGGTGTTCTAAATGTTCATATTCATTCATGCGTAATGTACGCGTCATTTTTTTCTTTGACATCTATTCGTACTTTTATTTCGTTTCGTTATGGGTGGACGCATTCGATGAGGGAAAAATATGTCATATTGTAATAATGACAATGCAGACGGATAATTAAAGACAAAGAATAATCATGATATTTTAATTAACTTTTTTTATTTCGGATGATCAAGTTCATAAAAATCAAACAAACTATTAATTATATATATAGTCCACGCCCATTGAAAGTATACCCTTCGAGTTTTTTGTTTTTTATTAATATACGTTTTTTATGTATTAACCTACTATATATAGGAGGAAAGCCCGAAATGCGCTGCATCTTTTGGTATATTTACATTGACCATCAAATGCAGTTTGAAGTATAAAAAGTGTATCAGAAAAAAAAGTGACATTTTTTCTTTTACCAAATTTTGGGTATCCGTATTGGTATAATATTTTTTATTTCGCATATATCTCGGTTTAGGTAAATGATAAAATGTTGAATTTTTTCCAAAAGATGCGCCATGAAAAGCTCTACAAAACCTGCATGATCGAATTCTTTTTTTATCTGCTCTGGTGGTTTTTCTGATACTCACAATGAAACAACTTACATAGCAGTATCACTTCTCATCATGTAGAAAACGTTTCGAGGACTTCTCTGATTCACTATAGGACTTGGTCTATACAAGTTTTGTAGAGCTTTGGACGGCATACCTTTTTGAAAAAAAAATTCCATATTCCGTCATTTTCTCAAGTCGAGATATATGGCGATCAAAATAGTCTTCCAACAGTTCCAGTATGATGGTGAAGTGACACTGGCATGTAATTTGTTTATTTTGAGTATCAGAAAAATCACTAGAACAGGTAAAAAAAAAAAGAATTCGATTATGCAGCTTTTGTAGAGCTTTTCACGGCGCATCTTTTGGAAAAAAATTCAACGTTTTATCATTTACCTAAGTCGAGATATATGCTAAATAAAAAATGTTATAACATTATGAACACTGTGGCAAAAAATAAAAAGAGACTTTTTCTTCTAATACACCTTTCATACTTTAAACTGCATTTGATGATCAATGTAAATATACCAAAAGATGCAGCGCATTTCGGACTTTCTTCCTATATATAGTGGTTGATAGATAAAAACGTATATTAATAAAAAACAAAAAATTCGAAGAGTATACTTACAATGGGCGTGGACTGTATATAATAATTAATATTTAAACTTTAATTATTAATTATTTACAATGTAATGCTTAAATACAAACTATAGTTTTAAGTTGTTTTGATAGATGAGAATAGAGTCGTTCTAGCCATATCACAAGAATTAGTTTTTGATTGTAACAGTTAAGAATAAATCTTTATTTTGTTCTTTTCTCATTTGCTATAACACAAATTTTTAAATAATAAATTGTAGAAATGAAGAAATTATTATTAGAAAAATCATTGATTAATTTTTCTATGTGAATTATTTAATTATAAACTCAACAGGATTACGTTTATAAATGCTCGAATTATAAAATAACATATTTTATTAGAATTTTTCTGAGTCATATTATTAACTTTCACAAAGTAGTTATTTGATTTGACTCATAGGGGTTGTTCTTTGAGTATGTCTAGTTTAGTACTTTTATGAAGGCTTGTAATATGAGTAATATATTTCTTTACGACGTATGACAGAAATCAATTGCGTCATTTCGAATTTTGTATATTTCTAAGTCCTATGACATATAATTACTAATGATTTCCCTCAATTTCAAAAATTTATGTAACACTTTCAAATAAATGTATAGCTAAAGTAAAATGAACAAAAAATTCTTTATTGATATTATTCACTTTGTCTAAATTTGACATATTAATAATACTTGGTGTAAGATAAAAATATGTTTGAACATAATAAAAAACAAAAAAATAAGTTTAGAGTAGAATGTAGATATTTGCATGATAATTACTCTCTTTTTTTGGCGTGTGTTATTTTTTTGATCCATGCAAGAATTATTACTTGGTTTCTATAATGCTTGTTTTTTTACTTCTTTCATTTTGTAAAATCAGAAAGAATATTTTATATCGAAAAAAAAATTGAATTTTTTGCGTTTGATGCTTTACAACTTTAGTGTTTGGACATTGAAATATATTGTTGATTCTTCCAATAGTATAGAATATTTTACCATTCTGTTCGGGAAAAAAAGGGCAAAAAATGTATTATTTTTCACCTTAAAATGCACTTCAGTGACATTTTACTGTTCTAGAATCTTTCGAAGGGAGTAAGTTGAGAAGAGCAACAGATGAAAGTGTATGATGCTTTTATGCATTTTGTTTTCTTGCATATAACGATGTTTGTATTATTTGTTCTGTACGGCCGAAAATAACAAGCAACTGAAGAATAAAAAGAAAAAAAAGAAAAAAAAAGAAAAAATCGTAGATGACGTCAAAGAAAAAGAAATATGACTCGAAATAAACACATAGTGTGCACATAGACATGCGGAATTACCTACGCAGTCAGATTTTTCTGCTACCCCCTTTTGCGTCGATCTATGTATACAAGAATAATAAAAAGAACGCAAGAGAGGTGTGTCTCAGCGTTTATTCTATGCTTTTCCATTGTTTCTTAACTTTGTAATATACAACATTGCATCATTGACAATTTTCAAATTCACATATTTAGTGTTTTTTACATTTTACTAACATATTTTTATCATGGCTTTGGATTTTGGCTTTGGTTTTATAGCTGGTGTGACTGGTACAGTTGCTGGTTATCCATTTGATACAGTAAAAGTTCGTCTTCAAACACAAACACTCAGTCATCGTTTATATTCTGGTTCATTAGATTGTTTTATTAAAATTGCAAAACAAGAATCAGTATTAGGTTTTTATAAAGGCATGTCATCACCTATGTTTGGTGTTGCAATTATTAATGGTGTTGTATTTTCTGTTCAAAATGCTTCAAAAAATTTATTTGATGATCCTGACTCATATAAAGCATTAGCAGTAACAGGTGCTATTGCTGGTAGTGTACAAGCTTTTATTTGTTCTCCAATTGAACTTGTTAAAACACGTTTACAAATACAAGGTATTGGACAACAAAGAAAATTATTTACATTAACAACTCATTTATATAATGGTCCAATTGATTGTTTAAAAAAATCTTATAACAGACGAGGTTTTCGACATGGTGTTATGCGTGGTTTATCGATGACACTTGCACGTGATATTCCATCGTTTGCTGCTTATTTTCCAGCATGGAAATTTTTTGTTACACATGTTTCTCCAACGGGTAGAGAAGTAGATATGCCTATGTACATGAGTTTATTAGGTGGTGCTTTTACTGGTACTGTTGCTTGGACAGTATCATATCCATTTGATGTTATTAAAAGTCGATACCAAGCAGAAAAAGATCATGTTTATAAAGGTGTATGGGATTGTGCAGTTAAATCACTTCGTACTGAAGGATGGCGAGTATTTACTCGAGGTTTTTTACCGTGTACTCTTCGTGCTATTCCAACAAATGCATTTACATATCCAGTTTATGCACTTTTAAAACAAACATTTGACTCATCACAAGATGATGATGACTCATCAATGATAACAAAAACTGCTACAACCACTACTAAACCTGTTATTATACCACAATCATTATTACCGACAGAAGTTTCATCAACGAAAGCGAAATCGATTACTCCAATGCAATCCATATAATGTGAAAAAAAAGCTTTTTAGTCTTCTTGATCTGATTTCTTAAACTTATTGATGTCAGATGGTAAATTAGATTTATATTTTCAAGATATATAAGACGTTACATATCCACTGCTCAGTTTTTTAGTTGTCCCTTCTATTCATGACCGCGTCTAATGTACATAAAATTACTGTTTGTAATCGTTTTCGTTTCTTTCTATTTCTTTTTTACCGGTTCATTGTGACTCGTACATAACATGTGACGTTGTAAATTTGATTTTATGATTAATATATAATTTTAAAACAAATTGCAAAAATATTTCTTTATACAATGGATAAGAAAATTTTTGAAATCAAAGTTCAATTAAAAGATTATCTGAAAAGCTTAATCTTTTTTGTTGTTCTCAATATATTATAACTATTGATGATCAATAGAACACTATAATTTATATTCAATGATAGATATACAGAATAAAACGTGGAAATTCTGGAGGTCTTTTGGTCAATGAAAACAATAGCTTTTTTTCTACTGTTTATTTACTAGTTCGCTCAGAGTTTTTAATAGGAATTTGATCAAAAGTAATCACCTAGAATCAGAATTTCACAATCTTTCTAACTATATACTCAAATTTTTTACCGGTTTAAAGTTTGGTCATTGAGTGCAAACTTTTGACAGAAACGACGTCTATACAGAATTTTTCATCTAGTTCAGTTTTGTATTTTGATCGGAACTAGAAGAAAGTCTTTTCATATATACTCAATTCGTTTGTCGTTTTAGTGATTACTATCAACCATCGAAATCTATTGCATTCTAAATAACAAAATTCAAACAAAACGAATTTTTTTTGAAAAATGTTGTCTCATGTAAAGAGTAACTGTTCGAAAACCGTTTATAGGTTTTGATTCTCTTAAGTTCTAACTTACCTTAATTCGTGATTTAGTAGAAAATAGAATTCTATATAACACTAGAATATCAAAACTAACCCAAATTCTCATTTAGAGAATTTATGAATGACAGAAAAAAGCCTATTTTGACTTACGAGGAAAATCTTCCAAATGATATTTCTCTTTTGAGTCAAGACTGTATGTATTGTATAGATCTGAATGAGCTATAAATACCATGAAAAGAGTTCGTGTTCTTAGTTTATTGCTGCGCAGATACTGTATCTTTACAATATTTTTATAAATTAATACCGTGCTAACAGAAAAAGTGATTTTCGAGTTTCGACTTGAAACTGTGCAAAAATAGGTCTTAAGGAGAGCAGTTTATTGTGAGAGTTTGAAGCCTTTTGATGTGCTTCTAATTATCTTGAAATAAGACCATCAAATCTGCGATTGTATGCCTCATCGCTGAAAGCGATATCGTCGAAAAATAATATCGTCGAAACTCGCGCTGAAACAAACATTATCGAAAAGAAAGATCGCCGAAATACTGCTTGTCGATACGAAGTTCATCGAAATGCAGATCGTTGAATTCATTTCGATCATCTACTAGCTTATAAGAGTTAACACTGAATCAGGTTAGTGACTAATTTAACGCCGTTCCTAAGTAAAGCTAGTAGCTGACATTGTCAACTTGGTTTCTAACTTGATCAAGTTAGTAGCTAACTTGATTCCTAACTTATTATATCACTCAAGTTAGTTGTTAACTGGTCGATTCGATCGTTGGCATAAAAATTGCCAATAGCCATATCGTCAAGAGTGACACCGCCGACAATACATATAGTCGATAGTCACGTTGCCGAAATGCAGTTCGCCGAAGTTCGGCGATCCGCATTTCGACGATGTGGCTTTCGGTGAAGAGCATACTGACCAAATTTGCTGGTTTATATGAGTGATATAAAAGACACACTATTAGCATAGTTGTATCTTAGGATAGGAACAGTGACAAGATCTGAAACTATTCTCGCTAAGATCTGTCTCTATCTATGCAAACTTTCAAGTCGAAATTCGAAAATCCTGTTTTCTGGTGTTCGTGAGGGAAAACCACGACATTCTGCTAAAAAAATACCGCAAAAGTGTGGTATCTCTGTAGCAAGAAGCTGAGTGTTCGAACTCTTCTCAAGGTATTCATAGCTCGTTTGGATCTACACAATACACGTAGTTCTGATTCAAAAGCGACTGAACAGTTGGAAGACTTTCCTCATTAGTGTAAAGAAAATTTTTGATAAATATTTGCTCACACATAATCAGTCGTAGGTAAGGGGAAACATGACACTTTTGTATTTTAAACTACGTTAAAGCACCTAAAGTACCCTAAGGTACGATAAAGTATCATAAAGTACTTTAAAGTACCTTTCAAATATCAGAACGATCTAACTGCTCGATATGATCCATAACATATTTGACAAAGGGTCAATGCTTTTATATTCTTGTAGTAAAAAATTGTAATCACATTCATCGGATTGCAATGTACAGTGATTTTTGTAAACTAGTAATGTAATCTAGGTGACCGAAGTTACAATTACGTTATTGAGTAACTGTTAATTGAAAATACATCGCCATAATTTCTTGGCATGTGAAGGGTATTTCATGAATATGACGATTTTTGATAAGGGTTGACAAAAGGTAATCGGAATCAAGAAATCTAAATCTGTCATCCGTGAAGCAGTCGAAAGACCGTTTTGCCATAGTTTCACTCGTCCTTCTCTTAAAATGCTCACTTCGCCACCTTCTCATTCACTGACCTTCAGGTCGCCACTGCGTCGCCTCTTC
Source organism: Rotaria sordida (assembly GCA_905250125.1). NCBI lineage: Eukaryota > Metazoa > Rotifera > Eurotatoria > Philodinida > Philodinidae > Rotaria > Rotaria sordida. The sequence continues at coordinate 47,096 of CAJNOL010000087.1, forward strand.
AATGACCTAGGATACAAAGCTTTTAGCGCAATTTCTTAGGAGTCGAAATGTAGAACTCACATATGCTCTTTAGCTTCATTATCCTGATACAAAAGCGGCAAAGTGAAAATCTCTCGTAGACTACGGTTGTTTTCCCAGATAATCGACCATTAGAGAAATTATCTATCCTATTTATCTGTGCATATCGAAGAGAATTTCTCACACTGGCACTCTATTTTTCGTTTACCTTGTTGCTGATGAGCTCGTTATTATTTTTTTCGTATTTCGTTTTTCTTAATTTAACCCTCTTATTATTCTAAGCTTTGAATTAACTAGTAAATAAACCTGTTGGACATACCCATTATATCTGCAGCAGCAGCAAGTCTCATCGTGCTATTGTATATCTCAATAAACTCAGAAATACTGATATGTATTATTTTCTAAAGTTAAAACTTACTCAGTTCATGCTTTTTATATTGATCATTTGAGGACTGTGACAAAATCAATTTATCGTTACTCATCATCTTTGACATCTTGAATATAAATTTTTATCTGCACAAAAATCAAAACCTATACAATTTCAAACATTTACAAACGTATTCCAGCCGTTTAAGTTTCCAGAAAGGCTTTTGAATCTTCTAGAATAAATAATTTGGAACAGTCTAAGTCTCGTTTTGAATGCCGTTCAGCTCTGTTTTCTGTTGGTTAGTAACTCTGAGAAAAAAGTTTGACGTTGTTGTCTTCAGCTCCTAAGATCTGTAATTTATAGGAAGAAGTCGAAAAACTTCGATTTAAAATTCTATTCACTATTTTCTTCGAAAAGCGATGTAAATTCAACAAAACAGATGTTTTTTAATACATTTTTTCAAGTACGTGTAACAGTTACTAGTTCTTTTACTTCATAAGATCAAATAAAGTGCATTTAATACATATAAGCAGGTTCACAAAACAAAATACAAAAAACTATATAACAAGATCTAAATGAATAAGTATGATTTATGTGTTTTTATTAAACACATAAACAATGTGTTGTTTATTTATTATGGATTTAATCGAATACATCTAGAGTTGATCAAAAACGGACTAGCATTGAACTAGTGTTCGACGTTAGCTGTAGTTGCTGGAATTAAATAAAGTGATCAAGCGAAATTTCGTAAGACAGGGTAGATGAATCGTCACATTCACATTGTCTCATTCTCATTTTCTTGTAGAAAATCTTGATTTGCTTCACGGTGAGGCGAGGCGGTATCATTCGGCAGTTTTCGGATCTCTAATCCAAATCTGGAATCGGTTTCTCAAAACTCATCACCCCGATTTCCTGACAGAGAAAGAGGGATCCACGAAAAACAAATTTAATCCATTTTACTTTTATGCTTTGAAACCTATCAGAGCGTTTAGTCTCTTTACTATCTTTAGATCCTCTTAGTACCTTTAGTATGTTTAGATCACTTTAGTATCTTTAGTCATTTTAGTACGCTTAGTCACTGACACCTTACAGGCACTAAAAAGACCTAATGGAACGAAAAGTACTAAAGGGACTGAAAGGTCTAAAGATACTAAAGGGACAAAAATGACCTAAAAGCGCTAAAGAGCTAAAGTTACTAAAGAGACTAAAGGGATTAAAGGAACTAAAGGTACTGAGTACACTCAAATAGCCTAACATATCCGTCAGGTGTGTAAGCATAAAAGGAAAACGGAATAAAATTATTTTCGCGTGGAACTATGCAGAAGAAGAGTATTTGAGAGAAATGTTGATTTTTTTTTACAAAGTTTGATAAAAAGCTTTCGTAGTTGAGGAATTCAAGTTTATGATCAGTTTCTCAAAATTGTGTTCTTGGTTTTTTCGTGGAAGATAAGCTACTTTAGGATAGTTATCAGTTCTTTTTAATTTTGACCAATGGTACCGGGGGTAGAGATAACTCACACGAGGAATGAAGTACACAATTTCGAGAAACTGATTACAGATTCGAACTACTCGACCTCCATTACCTTTGGTCAAACTTTATAAAAAAAATCATTATTTTCTCAAGAAAAAACCCTTTCCTTAGTGAAAAAGCCAAGTACCCAATTTGAGAAACTGATTTAAAATTCGGATTCCCGAACTCCGAAAATCTGTAGTCGGATTTTAACAACTGATTAACTTAACATTATCGCTATGTATAAAATGCAAATGGAGAAAAAAATCTGTACTTGAACTTCAATTTTTTTAAAGTTAAAATTTGCTACTTTAACTTTTAACGTTTAAAGTATGATACTTTAAAGTTTAAAGAATCCTACTTTAACTTGAACTACTTCATCAAACCTTTTTTAAAGTCAGAGTGCCATTTGTATTCTTGTTATTGGATTTGATGTGTTTGAAAAAGTTAGATTCTATGAGAAAGCGTTTTGAATAGATCCTCAGATCAGAACTAGAACCGATCTTGTTAACTTCCAGATATAAGTAGAAAAATTAATTATGAAAAACACACAAGTACAAATAAGTGCATAGAAGTGCCTTGAAGTATGTTAAAGTATGATAAAATACATTAAAGTACATTGAAGTATATTGCAATGCATTAAAGTACGGCAGAGTATTCTAAAGTATCTTAAAGTACGATGAAGTATGTAAAGTATCTTCAAGTTTGTTGACGTACCTTAAAGTACATTAAAGTATGGTAAAGTACGTGAAGTATGAAGTATTATGTTTTCCTCTTGGTCGTAGGATAGAAAAAAAAATTGAACAAATATATAGAAAGAACATTAAATTCTGATTCTAAATCAATGTGTTTAAATCTTTCGTAAAAATCTAAGTAAAAAATTTAATTGTACAATTATTGTATTAATAGAGCTTTTGTTGCTTTTCGTCACTACACACTACCAATCCAAATCGATGCAATTTCCTACCATAATCACTTGGTCCTACTATTAATACAGGAAAGCTCTGTCAGTTCAATTTATAGGTGACATCAGCATGTAACCGTGTTGAAGTGGAAGCAATTTTCAATAACCTTTTCGTTGATATAAAAATCCTAAATTTATTGCAATCATCTACCACGTTTTGATCATCATCAATACCGTCTTCATAATTAACATTATATGAAAGAATAAATGGCTTATCGTCAGTTTGCGGCACTGTAGTTTTTTCAATACACAAAGATTTTAATTGTCCCTAGCTTAAAGTTGAAGCGTCAAATTTCTTTTTACACAATAGAACCAAATAATTTTTTAATTGACTAAACGTAATCTTAAAATTGTTCTCTTCTAATATTTCATATATTTTCTTGGGTTTTAATTTTAAATCAAATAATTCTTCAATATTTTCTTTTTCTTCTTCAGGAAAACCTTTGCATCGATTTGAATTGATATGATCATGTTCATTTGCTGAACGAAATAATACTATTTGATCGCTATCATTTGGATAGTGTAGGTATATTGCTGCAGCACATCGTCTACCACGAAATTGTACTTGATTACAGCGATAATGAACTTTAGTTCCATCATGACCTTTGTTAGTATAATATCGACTCCATTGTTTTTCTTGTTTAATTGCCATTTGAGCTTCATTATCATCAGAAAAAATGTTGTCTTTAATCCAGTGAAGCTTACGTCAAACTTTTTTCCTTTCTTGAATATCTTGCTGATTGATATCCTTTCATCATCTGATTCTGATGAGCTTTCATATCGTTGTGTCGCCATAAAATTCGTCATAATTGATTAATTCAAAATAAACTTTCAGTGACAGATATATATATATATATATAAATGAGAGGGTGTGAAAACTCATTAGAAAGTGCCAAACAGAAAAGAACTCTCTAGAAAACAATACAGATCATATGTAAAAGAAACAGTAAGAGAAAGATAGAAATAATTATATCAGAATATCCTTGAAGAAAACATGCACCTATTCATGGATGACATCAGAACGAAAGAAAATATAGGTGGAATATATATATGTTACAATACCAGTTTAATGTTGATAGAAGGAAAGCAAGAGAGAAAACGTATACGCCATAACACCATAAAAAAATTCTTCGTATCTTACACAACCGTACTTTGTCTTTATTCGAAATTACTTACAAGGGAACCGGTCAAAGTGATTCATCACTTTTGGTCCCATATTTTGTCCATCAGTAGGGGACCAGTAGACTAGAAGAAGCTTAAGAGGATATGGTCTCATGTTGCGATATAGCTGAGATATTCAAGTTTGACTCAAATTTCCCTTGAGAAACCAGGTTCTCCGACAAAATCGTATTTTCGAATTTTGACCTGAAACTTTGCTCACGTAAAGCCCTCAATTAGACTACCTTGCGAAAAAAATTTTAGAATTTTCGGACATGGTACCACTGAAATATGAATTTTCCAAATTATAGGCATTTTTCCAAAGACATTGTATAATACGAGAAACGGACAGTTGTTCGCTACGACACTTACTCGCTAGGACATTTGCTCACTAGGACACTTGCTCGTCTGGACACTTGCTCGAAAAGGACAATTACTTGCAGGACAATTGCTCGTCGGATACTTGCTTGTAAAACTAGTTCGCTGTATATATATGAATAAGACATAAAGATAATCTTTAAGGACGACAACCAACAATAAAAAGCACGAAAGAACCAAAAAAGTTCTACATAGAAAAACGTCGAATGTTTTCTAAATAATTCTTGACGATTGTATATGTATTTTGAAGCAAATCTTTCAGTTGTTTGTTCAAGAGTTCTTTCTTTTGCTTTGATGGTCGACGACCTAACATCAGGATAAGAGTAAGAATAGATGCTAGAGTTTTCTCTTTACCCTTTCCTCAGCTACTCATTACCACTAGGTAGCTATACAAGAGGAGACAACGCACAATTTCCTTACCCCACAGCGCTTTACCATACTTCAAATCGTAAAGTTCAGCGAAATACTGTAAAGTATTTAGGCTTTTATTTAGGATAAACTCATATCGAATGATTTCAAACCAGTACTTCTGTGACACACATCTATGGTAGACTTAAACAGCTAAAAACATTTCGGAAATAACTTTAAAAAACCCTTGAAGTTGGTTGAAATATGGTGAAGCACGACTGAAGTACAGAAATTTTTCTTTTTCCTCCTTGTAACTATATGATTCGCGAGCAATTATCGTGCGAGGAACTGCCCTTTTCGAGCAAGTGTCTAGACGAGCAAATGTCCTAGTGAGCAAATTTCCTAGCGAGCAACTGTCCGCGCGCAACTGTCCGACGAGCAACTGTCCTGCGAGCAACTGTCCTAAACCCGTATAATACATGACTATCTTGGAAAATTCATATCTCGGTGATACTATATCCGAAAATTCTGAAAATTTTTTCGCAAGCTAGTCTAATTGAGATCTTTATGTGAGCAAAGTTTCAGGTCAAAATTTGAAAATATGATTTTGCTGGAAAACCTGTATCCTCCAGAGGAATTTGAGTAAAACTTGAATATCTCAGCTACATTGCAACATGCACTCATATCCTCTTAGGCTTTTTCTAGTCCACTGGTCCCCTGCTCATGGGTAAAATATGAAACCAAAAGCGATAAATCACTTCGAACGGTTCTCTCGTTAGTAGTAATAATTTTTACTTACGAGGGAAGGTCCCGAGGTGTCCAACGAGTTTAGAGTCCATCTTGTGACTCTAGACAGGCATTGATGAGGTATGAAAAACCCCAAAAGGATACGTTCCCTTAGGCCTTCCTTCCTGAGTTATAGCTGTTTTAGTATAATTTCAGCCTATAGCTCGATATGCACCAACAAATCGAATGACATTATTTTGAGCTGAAATTTAGCCTAGAAATAGCTATGCTTATGACTAGAATGCACTGAAAATTTCAGCTCAAAAGAATGTTCTCTTCACGAGATATTGAATTCCCAAAAAAACATGAGGTTCGCGCTTCTTTCATAGGATAAGAGTTAATCTTGATAATTCAATATCTCGTGAAGAGAACATTCTTCTGAGCTGAAATTTTCAGTGCATTCTAGTCATAAGCATAGTTATTTCTAGGCTAAATTTCAGCTCAAAATAATGTCATTCGATTTGTTGGTGCATATCGAGCTATAGGCTGAAATTATACTAAAACAGCTATAATTCTGGAAGGAAGGCCTAAGGGAACGTATCCTCTTGGGGTTTTTCATACCTCATCAATGTCTATCTATGGCTAAAAGATGGACTCTAAACTCGTTGGACATCTCGAGACCTTCCCTCGTTAGTGATTTTATCCTTTTTGGTATAATTTCGGTTTATTAATTTAACCAAAACACATTTTTACTTAGTTATTAATTATCAAACTTAGCAAATATTTTTCTTTACTCAGAAACTTATAATTAACTGAGCGTTCGATATGTTTACTTAGCATTCAATTTTTTTATTGAGCAGATACAAATTTTATTTAGCAAACATCAACGTAGCATTTTAAAACTTTTACTTAGCAAACAATTTGTAACCAATTTAACCTATTACCTATTTTAAAAAATTATGGTTGTGAGTATTTTTGCAATAACCCAAGAACAGCAAGAGCTACGAAGCTGTGGTTTTCACCAGTCGAAAGAGGAAACGTCGGAACGTCTTTTTCTCTAACATTATATAAGACGAAATCATTTTAAAATCAATCGTTTCTGCAAAACATTGCAAAAAATGCATGAAAACGGTCTGTCAATCCGATGAAATTTTGGTTTTGATATGTCATTTAGATAGAGGAACTTAAGATCTATAGTTTAAGATACCCAGGTCGAGACGAACGGCTAGAGAGCGCGTTCGGAACAAGTAGTTCGGAACGCGTTTTTCGTGCGTTCCGAATGCGTTCGGTATGACGTTCGGTGAGTTCGCGAACGCGTTCGCAGACGTTCGGAACGGGTGACCGCTATCAAACGCGGTCCGCACGCGTGCCGAACGCGTTTTCATACGGTCTTCCGTTCGGAACACGTTCTTTAATTGTTCGTCTCGACCTGGGTATAAGTCGAATGATTATCTCCATACATCCTAATGTTAAGCCAATGAAATTGTTTATTTAGCCTCTCGAAAAAATATGGATTTCTCTTAATTTTTAAGCAAATTTTCGTACTTTTTGTCAAAATTTGATCTGAACGACAGATCATTTTTATACATTTTTTCGATATTTTGTAAAAATGGTTGATTTTAAAATGATTTCGTCTTATATAATATTAGAGAAAAAGACGTTCCGATGTTTCCTCTTTCGACTGGTGAAAAACCACAGCTCTGTAGCTCTTGTCGTTCTTGAGTTATTGCAAAAATACCCACAACCATTATTTTTTTAAACAGGCAATAGAAATAATTTCTGAATATATAGTTAGAAACAATATGGACTTCTGATTCTCACCAGTGCCTTATAAGTAAACGAAATTTGACCAGACATATTGTACAAGAACTTTTTGCACGTAGGCTAGATATGGAGTTTATTAGATTTGATGGACTTTTGAAACATTTACTCTAAAAGATAAAAAGATTGTTGTATGATGAAATAGATTAGTGAAAAATAGATCATGATTTATATATGATGTGAATTTCTAGCTTAAAAATGCATTAATATTAGCATTTGATGGAGATGTAGATTTTAAACTAAGTAGAAGCAGTTTTATTATTAGTTAATTGAATGTGGAACAATTCCAAAGTAACAGTTACTTGTGGTCGAACTCAGCCGACTAATGATGATTTTAGTTTTGAATTTAAAAAATAAATTTTCTCTTTTTAGAATCTATATTTTGGTATTAACTATTTGAATATGCTATTAATTGTTAGCTTCAAAAAAAGTTGCTGAACATAAATCTAGCTGTTTTTCACTGTTTCATGGTTCAACATTGATAAATGATAATCTTATGCGACGTGATAGCAGATATATCGACTGAAGCAGCACATTATGTACAATATGATTACGACAAGGTTTGTATTTAAATTAATTTTTCTATTTAATTTCTTTAAATTATATGTGCACTATATAGATAGTTTTTTTTGAAAGTGTTGTATCAAAACGGATGAATACTCTTGAAGTCTATTAAAACTGACAGAAATGAGTCGATTTCAATGCACTCTGATAATGGTGATGCGTCTGAGACGCCTATACTAGTCACAGAGTCCAAATCGGTCCTACTTATGAGATAAATTTTTCATTATAGATGACGCTGCAAAAATTTTTATTAGTAAAATATATTCTGAAACTGTTTTCTTCTCGGTTAGTTTAAATTTCTTTCTAATAAATAATTTGAATTCGGATAGAAAACACTCTCTGCGAACATATATAGCTAAAACCGAAAGTCGTAAGTGCTACCGCTGGCAAAATTGTCGGTATAGCGGTGGTATTGCATACAAGCGTGCGACATGGGTATGTCATGTCTAATGTGTTACTGAAATTGATCAAAATAAAAGAAAAAATATGTAATTTTTATAAATAAACCCTTTTTTTGCTGAAGGTAGTTGCAAAATCATCGATTAATCGCATCGTTCCAAATAATCATCGATTAATTGCGATCTATTAGAATACATATGCGGAAAATTGCTAATCCATCATGATAAATTGTTATGTTGCTCGATTGTCACGGTTAATTGTCAAAACTGAGTCGATTTTGACAACATGGATAATTCTGTCAGAAAATTGTTTTCACATTTTTTACTTCAAAAATTTTTCTCCCATATATTTCTTCTAAAATCTTAAAACATATATCAAAAGATATAGAATTTTGTAGAGAACTTTCTAACAAGTTCAAAATATCGGTAAAATTTTTATGAAAAAATTTTTCGTTTTTTTTGACCGCCCTAGCAAAAGTATTAAGTAGATATTCATCTTTTAAATTTTTTGCCGACAAAAAAAAAACAAAGACAATAGTTTTGTAAAACAGGAAATTCTCCATCGAATGAGAAGTTTCTAATGTGTTGAGAAAAATATTTTGTCCCGTTTATTATGTATCACCTGTAAAATAAATATTTAAACAAGAAAAAAAATTAAAAATATACGTCACAGTAATATAAACAAATCAAGATAAGACAAATATCATGAATGCATGAAATGGTTCACCATTTCTATTTATTAAAGTTGTGTCTTTTTTTTAAAATTATAGTCAATTGTAGCGGCTCATGGCCTCTATATTACCATAGCCCTAATCCATAATAAATATCTTTTATTGCATACAAAAAAAAATAGAAGAGAACAAAAAACACTAAAATTGGAAAAAATTCAACCTAAATTTGATATCAAAGGACTATAGTCATATTTATCCTAATGAAATGTTTAATTATTTACTTCATGGTTTTGTTTATTTTATAGCAATTTCTGGTGATTATCTTCTTCTTGTTACTTCTACTTTATGTAACTTACATATTGTTTCACGAGATTGAAGAGAAACAATTGAAGCTATTTAAAGAGAAAAAAAAGAATTTAATTTAATTTAATAGAAAGAATTTAATGGCTTTTTTTCTTATCTTTTGAAATTACATACTCAACAAATGTCGAACGACAGATATGGTAAATGATATGCTTTGGGATGATGGAGAACTATTTGGTTTTCTTAGTCAAGTAGTTGATATTATTGAACAAGTATTTCGACTAACAATGACAGAATTGAGCAAGTAAAAGTATATACTTATACTCGTGTACGCTTTTTGGTACTCATGCTCCAGAAAACTCGTACTTGCTCAGCTCTGAACATTAAAACAACAAAATATGCTTGTATAGAAACAAATTATTAACCTTGATCAGGATGGAACGCATCAAGAACCAAACAAATTAAATATTAAAATTTAATATATAATAGACTATTTAATTTTATAAGTAATTTTTTAGATATTAAGTCAACTAGTAATGCTACAGTACTTAAATATAATGACTATGTCAATTATTGTTACGAATGAAATGAGTGCAATCTAATAATAGTAATACAACAAAAATGATAGAAATGAAGAAATAATATAGTTATTTCATATTTATTAGAATTAACATGATTTGGTTCTCTATCACTTGTTGATTTTCTTCATACAGATGAAGTAACATTTTGGAAATAAATTCCTTCGGCATATATTTTATTACATGCTAAAAATAATGAAAAAAAAATGTCGCTGACTTCATTGGCTTAAGAATTAATACTAGTTTTGCATTTTTAAAGGCTTTATTCTATTTGAATAATACGATCATTTTAATATGAATATATTGCAACATAATTTAAAGAAATTATTATTGATATTAAATAAGCATATTGATAACAAGGTGTAAGGTTAAAGTCTAAGATTTATTATTTATGATAACTTTTTTTTTCATCATATATTGTTATAGGGTTTTTACATCATTGGAGAACTTTTATTGCAATCTTAGCTAGTAGAAAATTATTGTAAAATCATCGAAGATATAAATTAAAATCAAACTAAGATAGAACTGATATGACAAGTCAAATAACAGTTGAAATTTTGAGAGAATGAAATATTCAATTAGTAGTATCATTATCATAACACTACAAAAAAAGTAATATTATATTTCAAATGAAATCTGTTATGAATAGCGAAGATGATTAAAAAAATCAAAGTGAAGATCAAAACTGTGAAGGCCAAGAAGACGTACATGATGTTTATCATAAACTATCTCTCGCTTATTTTTTTTTATAGTCGATTTGTAAAAAGAAAGATTGTTAATGAAGAACGTCCTTGATTTACATGATTGACTTGTTTTTCTTTTTCGTATAATAATTTAAAATAAATTCAAGAATTGTAACCGAATATTTTTTGAATGATTGTAATAAGAAAGCAAGTAATTAGGTATTAAAAGCAAGTTTGAGAAAGAATGCAAGTAATAAATAGCAATTTGATTTTTGCGATGCGTGAACAGATGATTAATAAAGATAATTATCTTGTTATTTTCGAATACGTTATAATGAAATGATTTTTGTCAATTGAAATGATTTTGTTACAAAGTTCAATAAACAATAAATTAGTTCATTCATTAAAACAGCAAGAATTTGTTAGTTTTCTTTTAATAATACTTTTATAAAAAAAAATCAATTTTTTACAGATTAAAATAGACATTAACACATAATAAGGCAATAAATCAAATCTTTTCTTTTATTACAGATACACAAATTGCTCCGTACAAATAAAGACAGAAATATACATGCAATAAAATATTTACGTTGTTTACAAAATCAATATTTGTTAATATATAGAGAGAAAAGCAATCATAAGATTGTAATATTTTGAGATAAATATATATCAATGGCCTTGTCTTAAACATGTATGTTTTGATTTTTTTTGCATAGTCATAGATAATTAAACAAAAGACATGTCAACTTTTTTATCGTTATTGCTATTTGATTTTTGTTTATCATTGATTTTTGTTTATCAGGATTATTGCGCAGGTTCGTATAAATGACAAAATACATTATGAGTTGTACTTTTTTCTATTCTAATGTGTTCTATTATGAACTTGATTTATTCTGCGCATATATTTATATAATTTGCGTATCACGTAACTGTATCATTTAATGATTTAGTTTGATATCGTTTGCTGATTTCAACTTTACCACATGACCACAAAAAATATTGGTTTTATCGCATGTATCTTTTTATTCTAGCTCTACCTTTTCGTTGGTATTCGTTGAAAAAATCCACAAAAAAGAAAAGAAAAGTATATACAAGGCTAGGGTTGGTCATGCTTCATTGCATCTTACTTGTATACAAATACACAAAAAAGAAAGAGAAAAAAAAGTTATTCTAGTTATTTAGCCAACCAATCTTAAATAAAAAGATGAGCCATATATAACACATCATAATAATACTACACTATTCATTATTACACTTATAAATAGGTAAATACACACATAGATTCATTACAATACGCGGTTGTTGATCGTTAGGTGGTCAACATCATTTATTTTTCTCTATTAGAAACTTAGTGGTTAATCAGCAAAAGTGAGATTTAGATCGAAGACATCAATAATTGATAGTATCCTATGCAGCCATAGGTTTATCTTCTACATTACATCGACAGACTGGAGAATCAGCATGGGACTAACTAATGTTCTTCTTTCTAATTAGTTACGAGTAACATATATCATTGCTACATCCAACGTATAGATTAGTTTTTGTGAGGTATCATCAGGTGTTTTTAATGATGATAATAAAACATTTTATTGGTCTTTTTTTATAAGATATCTTCATATTATACATCGAGATAATATATGCAGTGTTTATCACTCTGTTGTTCAATCAGGTATATCTATCTTGAGTTATTTTTGACGATATATAGATGAATCTTTTTTTCAAAGACCTTGTCAGAAACATGTAGATATTTTTAAATTGTGTTTTTTTATTTTTTGTTATGCTTATATAATAATAGCGATACGGTATAATATGAGAAACGAGAGTCAAGAATAAGAATGACATTGACAATAATCATACTTTTTTTTTTGTTTTTTTCATTTTTTTACTGTACGAAATACCATTAGTTATAATAAGCATGAAATGTTGTTTTTTTCCTAATATGATCATAACGACGTAGGATTAGTAATAAAAAATTCAAGCTTTTGAAATGAAAAAATTTCAGCCATTTTTCAATTCGATATCTATTTGTACGTATCTATTTTGTTTTGAGATAGATATATCTTCGTGATGGTATCACAAATCTATTCATTTCATATTTTATGTTTTTTTTAGTCTCTTGCCTTGTCTTTCGTTTTCTTTCTTTCTCTCTCTCTCTCTCTATTTCTTCTATATTCGTTGCATTCAAATCGATACGCTTCAGGTAAAATATAAGGGATAAGTGATAGTTGTAGCCCCATTTTGTTTCATTCACGTATTTATTCTCTGTTCTACTCTAAATATGCATACCTTTGAATAGGTATCCATTCAGTATTATTGAGAACTATGACTGTCATCATTGTTTGTTAGTATTGATTGGAGAGAGAGAGGCTATATTTCATCTATAATAATCGGCCCACGTACATGTTTATGTTTACGTGTGTGTGCAGTTGATCGAAATGTATGAAGGTGAATTAATAGTCATGCGTGAATGCCAATAGATATTTTTTTCCTATCATTTTTGGATAATTATTCATATAATGATGACCGTATCATGAGATCAAATAAAATATGTACCGATATTCTCGGCATATATATATATACAATGACATTGAATGTAGTGAAAAACTCCAAAATTATAACTATAAATATTATTTTCGATCATTACATGATCGAGTAATGAAAAATATTTGACATAAGATGAATATAAAGAAACAAGAATACTTTATGAATATCCTTGTTTCATTTTTTGTAGATTAATTGCTGGGCTGGTCTTGCCACTTTCTGAATTTTATTATAACTGATTCATAATGATTGATCCGCGTTTTGCCAATCCTGGCGCGATTCCTGTGGAAACTGGATATGAGGGACATAAATCGTCCAGTCGTCGTCATCATCGCCGCCACCATCGTCATCGTAAGAATAAACATGGTATTGTTGGTGAATCGCCATTAAGTCGTGATGAATCGATACATAAAGTAGATCATAGTCAGTATCAGTTGCATAGAAAGAGCTTGTTTCTAAATAAAAATTTTAAAAAACTTTTACAAATCCTTTGATTATAGTTGAAGGTGCATCGATAGGTACCGGCTTTGGTGTACCATTTAGTGGCAACATTTCAGGAGGTTTTTTTCAACAACAACATATGGATATTAGTAATCACGGTGAAACATCTGAGTAAGTTTTATTTGAATGAAATTTATAAATATAATATTTATTTATTTTTCTTATCAAATATGTATATTTTTTTCTTTTCTGTAAGGCAATTAGTTGATCAACGTTCTCCAAGTGCATTAAATAATGAAGTATCACATGTGCGCCCATCAATTTCACCAGTTGGAGCTGAAGCCAGACATGGATCTCATCATCGACATCATCGTGGTCATCACCATAGTCGTCATCATCATCATCATCATCAACATCATCAGCATCATCAGCATTATGTTGGTGAGTATTTTAGCTACGGGTAAAAACATCAATCGCATTATATTCAAGGTCATACATACACTGCTGGTGGTTATGGTCATGTAAGCGATGATATAATCTTTATTGAACGTGGTCGTCACGGCCACCATCATCAAGCACCACCTCCTGGCTTCATATACAAGGGCATGATACAAGTTCAAGGCTGTGATACAATATATCGTTCACGATCTCGTAGTCGACATTTGGCCCTTCCACCACCAGCACCAGTGAGACCTATAAATCTCAATCCTTGTCCACCTGGATGGCAACTAGTGAATGGGGTAGGCGGTAATCCATGTCCACCTGGTACTACTTTATACACTGGACAAACATTTGGAGGTTATGGTACCCGTCAGTATTTTGTTTTAAATCTATATCTTTCATTTTGTTAATATATCTTGATGTTTATTCATTAGTTGGATCATATGGTTCAGGTGGACATTTTAATTTAGGATCAGGTTTTCCTTATCCACCGTGTGGTCAACTTGTAGCTGATTATATTGTTGAACCAAGCGCTGGTGGTTTTATTACATCAGGTGATGGTGGTTATATGAGTAGGGAGAGGGAAGAACGTGTCCCAGGTCGACCAACCATTATCGAAGTTTGGCAAAGACGACCCAGAGTAAGAATTTATTATTAAAATTAAGAAATAGATAAAATTTAATCTTCTTTCAAAAGTCTCCAACACCCATAAGATCACGTTCTCGTACTCGTTCTCGTTCTCGTTCACGTTCACGTACACGAAGTCCACACGGTGCTACAGCAATTGATCTTGAACGACTTCGTAGTGACCTTCTTATAGCTATCGAGTAAAGTATTTACATGTTTTGCGTTGATTTTTTTAATTACTTTGCTTCCTTTTCCTTTTATTAAAAAATATGTAGACGTATTACACAAGGTATACAGGCTAAAATACACTTGATTGGGCATGAAGGTGGTACTCAAACTCATCCAATTCGTGAAATCATATCAGAAAGGGAACGAACACCTGGCGAAGTTCGGGTAATTGTACAACCTATCCAGCCGGTCTTCTACATGCCGCGACAAAGTAAAATAACATATTAAAATCTATTTCATAAATTTTTTTTCTGTTCCTACAATAGCCGAGGTCATACATCAACAACCAGCACCATACCCACAAATAATACCACAAATAATTCCTATTCAGCAACCTACTCCTATTGTGCAACCTGCACCGGCACCACAAATTGTCTATGTTCCACGGAATGTTTACGTGCCTGTTATTAAACCTGTCTTCGTTCCACGAGAACGTAAGTTCTCAATTCTTATGCTACGTAAATAAAATTTTTAATTCATTTTTCATTAATAGGTGTTATTGTACGTCCTCAAGTCGTACACGTTGCTCGACCTGTGCTTGTTGATCGACCAGTGCCTGTAACACAGCGACCCATTATTATCGATCGTGAACGACCTGTTCCTGTGCCAGTGCGTACTGTGGGTGTAGGAAGACCGGGTGGTGCTAGAACGATTAGAGAAGAATATGTCTATCGAGACAACTTACCTGTCGCTTATGGTGGCCGTTGTCCTGAATATGCTGGTGGTATTCACTATGGTTATATGCCAACTCAACAAGAGCATCAATATGCTACCAGTTCAGTTCATGAAGTATTAAATAACTATCCAGCACCAGGCCCAGTATTGAATGTACCTGCTCCAAACCCATATCAATATCATCAAGCAGCTGCTCAATACAATTTAAATCAAGGTGGCGGAGTATATGGAGGGTATACTGATGTAGTTGGAGCAAATACTGCATCAGTAGTCAATGGTCTACCACTTGAATGTACAGGTCCAATTGAAGTACTCGATGCAACTATTAATCCTAGTTGGCAAAGGACAGATAAAGCAACATTATTACATCGTTTTGGACGTCCAGCCTATGACATTGTTCAACAAACTGATCAAATTGAACAACAAATACTTCAGGGAACTCTTGGTGTTCAAAGAACTCATTCGATGGCTAACTATGGAGCAGGTTCTGGTTACTCATCATTTGCAGCTGGTAATATAAACAATCTGAATTTAGGTGGTGTTGTTCATGGAGTTGGAGCACCAATAGATCCATACATCAATTATTAAAAGTTACTATATTCTTTATTTTTTTTGCTTGTTTATCATTTGAACGTTTTTCGTATATGCTGTGTTTTTTTTCAATGGACATAGCCTTCATGGGACAATATTCAACCGTTACTTATCATATTAATTGCCGTTCTTGTTTTTTATTTATAGCTTTTGAGACTAGAAGAATCTCTTTTCTTCTTTGTCATCGTTTTAAATGCTTCCATTGTCTTGTTTATTGTCCTGTTCATTGTCCTGTTTATTGTTCGTTTTAAAATACTCTTCCTTTTTTTTCCGGAACACTTCCGTTCTTGCTATTTCTTTTTTTTCTTTTTTTTTCTATTTCAAAATAAAAAAACCATTAAAAAATCAAATTTGACAAATTTTTTGTTTAATAGAATAATTGAAAATACATAGACCTGATCAAGCGTTCTGATAACATTGTTGGCAACTTTATAAAGCAGCTTGCATTAGAGTTAGGAATAAATAGTATAACTTTTTGGCTAAAATAATATATATGTATAATAAATCTTTGTTTTGATATTCTTTCAGATATAAGTCAATTCAATTTCTATTCAAAAAACAATGTTAAAAAATGTATAATGAATTCAATTGATACTATATTCAGATTCGGACTATTTTAGGAATAGAATGTAATGACAATTCATGAAGAACTTACAACAGTATTGGAGTCTAACACATTATCATATTCAATAATTGCAAGATGAATAAAGCGTTTTCATGAAGGAAAAGAAGGTGTCAATGATAACCTTCGATTTAGTCGTCCAATTTCTGAGCTGACAGATGTAAATCTTGAATTAGTACGATCGGTTATCAACAATGACCTATATTCAGCTTATGATTATATTATCGGTGAAACTTCTTTCTCTCTCTCTTATGGTACAATAGACAGAATTATTTACGATTGTCTAAAGACAAGAAAAGTTACAACGTTGAGTGTCTCATCAACTCAATGACGAACAAAAATAAGAACGACTAAGAATTCCTCGTGAAAGTTTGACAAAATTTCCTGATGAATCGTGGCCATTATGTATTATTATTACAGATGATGAGACATGCATTTATCATAGACAGATTGGGCGCAGATTAACTAACGCAAGGTAGATTAGTGAAGATGAATCATCAGTCGACTATTGTTCGTCGAAGAAGACTGAAATCAAAAACTTTGTTTTCTATACACTTTAAATCAAATAGTCCTGTTCTTATACATAGTGTAGATATAGGCAAGACTATAGATCATAACTATTGTATTGAAAATTATCTTAAGCCTGCCGTCAATAAAATATGGAAACAAAGAAAATCATTAGATGTAAAAGATATAAAATCCCTTCATGGCAATGCTCGATCTCATATATATTTAACTGTTATTAAGTATTTGATACAAGAAAATATCAAACTCATGTTGTATCCACCGTTGTTACTAGATCTTGCACCATGTGATTTTTTTTACTAAATAATTACATCAAGCGTAGTTTAACTGATCAAACAAATGAAAAATAATTGATGCGTATGGTATCAAAAATAGTTAAAAATATTTCAAAAGAAGAATTTAAAAAATTGTTTGACAAATTTTTAGAAAGGATGAAATTTTGTATAAATAATTATGACGAGTATTTTAAATATTTAATAAAATAAAATGAAAAATGTTTGTCTATTTTTATGCTTTTATTTTAGTATCATCAGAACTTTTGATCAATCCTACGTATTCCATGTGATAAAAACTGAGAAACTACTGGCGATACACTGATCGGTATCAGAGTACGTCACAGAATGGTTTTCATTGTCCTGCCGTACATTCTGCAGAAAACTTCCACTCAGTCATCATGTTTTGCAGGACAAACGATCCTCTTGCGTTTGGCTTTTGGGATGGTTTTTTGATTGCTTTTTTTGACAAGGATACGAAATTTATCTGCGTATGAAATATGATGTCAAATATCATGCACCTTCTATTGATACAAAAATCATTTACAATAGAATCATATTAATAAACCTTGTCACATTTTTTTCAAGAGAAATACAATAAAAAATAAAAAAGATACTTGATATCAACAGTGTGAGCACAACAATAATTAAACAAACACAGATACAGGATTCAAAATGTAACCAATATAAATAGAAAGACAATGGTAAAGTAGAGGTTTTCTTTTTATTGCTTTTTCTTGAATTTTTCATAAGAAAGAATAAATAATATTATCAAGTTGATTCGGTGATAAACATGTTTGTCTTCGAGTAAATTCAAGAAAGAACAAACTGATTTCTTGAATTCTCTGATTTCTGATGATCTCTATTACTGGAAATTCGTTTTTATCTGTTCATCGTGGATCAATAGAAATCATCGAAAATGCTTAGAAATGAATGAAAATGAAAATTACGAGAAATTATTAGAAATCAAGAGCAATCACATTATAAATATTGGCAAGTATTGAAAATCAAGAAAATCAATAACAATCACTAGAAATCAGAACTTTGTGTTTAATCTTATTATTGAAGATTTCATATGATTTAGAGTGATTTCCATTGATTTCTAATGGATTCTTCTGATCATTATTGACCATTTCCAGTCATTATTCGTGTCCTTAAAGCACTAAAGTGATTTCTAATAGTTTCTCGCATAGAAATCATTTTGTTTCCTCTTGGGTAAATGTCAATCTAGCTGCGTTACATATTTTCTGCCGAAGCACTAGTCACTTGTACGATATATACTCTTCTAGCTACTATTGATAATAATGAACCATCACGACGAGTTTCACTATTAGACCAGAACTTCATTAAATAATGATCAATTAGGCTACTTGGATGTCCTGAAGCATTCAAATATTATTCTTCAGGTCCTGTAGTCTAAAAAAAAAGACTGTCTTGTTCATGCATGTGCAAGACCAGCATAGAACTAAATCGATTATCTGTAGGGCACGCATCCTGTGATGTTCTCTAATCGGTATTATGTGCACTATACCGGCGGTTTACTGCCGGCTTTTTTTGAAAAACGAGTGAATATTTTTGAAGTCTGTTAAAACTGACAGAATTGAGTTGATTTCAGCACATTATAATAATATTAATGTATCTGAGTCTAAATCGGTGTCAGTTACGAGATAGATTTTTTTTACAGATGACGCTAAAAAAAATTTTCTTAGTAAAATATATTATGAAACTGTTTTCTTCTCAATTGATGTGAATTCTTTCTAATAAAGAATTCGAATTTAGGTATAAAACATTATCTGTAATCGTTTACAGCTGAAAATGAAAGTCTTAAGCGCTATTGCCGGTAGTACGAACAAATGTGCAACATGGAATGTTTTATTAATCGAAGATTTTCTATTGACAAGAATTTATCAAATAATAAATTTTTTATATTATGGACATTATTATGCATCTATTGAAAGAAAAAAACAAGCGCTTTCTATCACCTAGATTTCGTGTTTTTTGTTGTTATTGTTGTTTCTTTATTTTATCTTCTTTTATGGATCAAAAAAATTTATCATCATCAAATAGTAATACTATTGATGGACTTTTATCACAAGATTATATTGTTGGTGTAATTTATGATAAAATTAAAGATGTATATTTAATGATCAATTATCAACAACGTGGTGGTCTTTGGTTTCCATATAGTGAACGTCGTATTAATGAAACATCATATCAAACAATTAAACGATTAATTGATCCAATTATAATTCATGATTCTGAACAAATACAACTTGTTAAAGTTTGTTCAACAAAAACACTTCCATTTAAAGGTCATGATGTTCTTTTTTATGCTATTATACCGAAATCAACTACTATAATTAATATATGGTTAAATGGAAAAATTGAGGGAATTGATTTTGAACGACAAATAAATATTTTACAAAATAATGCTATTGTCTGGTTAACAACAATTCAATTAAAACATATAAGTAAATTATCACGATTATTAGGTATGGAACCATTATCATTAAATAAACAATTTAAAGATATATTTCATTCAACAATAAAATCAAATAATATAAATACGTCTGTTATATTTGAAGAAGTTAAAATTCCACAAATTGAAACAATATCAAAAACTTCTCATAATAATTCTGCTGAAATATTACTTATATCAGCTAAATTTACATCAACTATTCAAGAAAAACTCTATGAAGAATATCATAATGCTGTATTACCATCTGATTATCTTAATTTAGAAACATTTAAAGAATTAATTTTACGTAAAGGTTTAGATTCTCAACATATTATCGATTATTTTCGTGCATTTGATTCAACACAACGAAATTATTTAACATTTCTTGATTATTTACTTGGATTAGCTGCACTTGATCCAAATACACAACATGGTGGTGTACCAGCTGAACAACGTTGTCGTTATATATTTCGTTATTATAATATAAATAATAATCAACGTATGACATTTGATGAATTTAAATTAATGATTAAAGATATACATAAAAATAAAGGTGAAAATTTATCAAATAATACATTAAATGATGAAGCTTTACAAATGTTTCGTTCATTTGGATTACGTTCATCGGATCAAACATTAAGTTTAATGGATTTTTTATCAGGTGTTGGTCAACTTCGATTTCGTGGTACATCAGTTTTATTTCGATTAAATATGCCAATAAGTGAATTTTTTCAACGTTCATCATTATCATTAACACCTAATACATTAATAATACCATCTTCAACTTCAAATACAATAACATCACATCGAACATTAAATACAAAAACAATGACACGACGATCTGGTACACAACAACAACTATCAAATATATCTATTGATGAATCTCATCCATATGAAATTGCTACGCACATTATTAAAGTTTGTTTATTATTAAACCAGAAAAAAAACCGAAAATTGTATTTTTAATTAATAAAAATTTTAGGTAAAAAAGACTGGTGTTGTTGTTAATATAACATCATTATATGATTTGGACGTAGCAGGAGCTATTAGTGGTAGTACAGCTTTATTTTTTGATGATGATAATGGAAAATTTGATCGAATAAATAGTCAAAATTGTTTTAATCAACGTACACATGCAAATGAAATGCTTCATGGACTACGTTATTTTGAACGTGGAGCTAAAGAAGGTTATCCTACACCATGTTCCAAAAGTTCGAACGAAAAGCAAAAAGTGAATAGTTCCTCAGCAATTCTCAAAGAATTTAAATATTTTTTTTTACAGTTTGATCACATATTCATTAAAGTTTTCAGATAAAATGTCTGTGTCCAGAGGTGACGCGAAGAGGTCAGAGTGGGAGAGAAGGAGGGAATGTTTCCAAAATGAAAGGAACGTGTGTAAGGTTGTTGATATTTTCTAGAAGTGAAAGATAGGACTGAAAATTCGGTAGGAAGTGTTTTCATTCTCGGAGCGCTAGAAGTGATGACGAATAGGAACGAAATCTACCGTGACCCAACCCATCTCATGACGGACGACCTGCTACCCGACCACTCCTTCCCAATCTTGTTCACTACGCAACGACATTGTCTGCTTATTTTTATTTTGCTCACTGCCAGAAAAATGTAAATGATGTTTCAAATCTGGTTACTATCCAAAGTTACCACGAAGCTGTAAAAAATTGGAGGTAGTCGGAATTTTTCCAATAGAACGTTCGCCAATGGCGAAACTTCAGAGCGTATGCTTGCGAAAGTAGGATGGACTTTCGTAAGCTGCCATGAAAGAATATTAATATAGGATACATATGAAAACTGAAGATAATATTGTTAAAATATATATATCATAGCTTACACTCATTAATGTGGTCGATAGAATTTTTTCCAATCCATATGTAATTCACGGTTAAATTGACGCAGGTCTTATTGGCGAAATTTCAGAAGCCGAAAATTGATAGAAAGTACCAAGAATTTTCGTAGGAAGTCGGACACTTTAGAGAGGGGAAGCTCCCCTACCCTCCTAGTCGAAAAGTCTCAACTTGTGATCCAATGCAATAGCATCCTAAGTCAGTCGAAACTAAGTAGACATAATGAAATTTTTCATTGCAGTTTAAAATGTGCGAAAACGTTGCTGTTTCGATCGACTTTTACATAAAAGTCAAACTTTAAGACAAATTCATAAGTTTATATAGTACTTAAACCATTTTCTGCAAAGCAAATATTAGTGCAGACTCTCGGAATATTCTATCTTCTCTTGCAGCTCTATGTGGCGGAAACTTTTTCGCTACTGAAGACGACCACACGCGCGACAGCTATTAGCCAAAGCGATGGCTACCGGATTTCATTAGAAACTTAAACTCGTACTGAATTTTCTAGGAAAAAGACAAACCGGTTTTGTTGTCAAAGGCGACAGAGATTTCATTTACGTTTGGAAACTCTAGCTATTACAGCAGTCATGGGATCATTGTCGTCTTGATCATGGGATTTTTAAGACGTTTTCAAGTTTACTAATTATTGGCAAGAGTGGTAAAACTCGCCCGCTCATTTGAGAAATTGGAAGAGTGACCCTGATTTATAGCGAAAGAGTTCCATTACATAAAACCTTCACAAAATTGGAAAAAAGTATAGTGCAAATATTTGGAAATTAAAAAAGAATAGACTGTATATTTCCACAATTTGGAGAAAATAGAGTTCTGATAGTCTATCTAGAATAAAAAAAATGATGTAGCTTAAATCTCTACAACAAAGTGCCAGATATAGTGCTAATTTTCTGAAACTCGAAGAAAGCTTATCAGGAAATTTTCTTCAAAATGAAAGAAAGCTACCATCAAAATTTTTAAACATAGGAGGAGGTACCCTCTCTGATCGCACCATCGCTGTCTATGTCTACAGAAATCAAAATTAAAATAGGTGTACTGATGATCAGACTCGAGTCAGCTACCATTGTAAAACGAAAATTGCTAGTCAAATTAGGCAACAACACGCTAACTGAACCATATTTCAGTGATTTTATGAAACTGGTACTATCGAAAATCGATTACGTTCTGGAAGATCTACAACAATTATTGAAGAAAAAGTAAAGGATGCTTGTAAAAATGAGCCAGGATCAACTATTCGATCTATTGTACTTGCTTGCTCGTAACCACAAACAACAACGTACCGAATTATGATGGAACATCTCTTGTCAAAATCATACAAGATACAATTTCTTCATCAATTCTATGAAGAAGAGTTACATAGAGTGAACAATTGATCCTCACTTATTTTTACAAGCATCATTAATTTCCTCGATTTTGTCTTCGGTAATTAATCTAGGATTTTCTAGAATGTCATCGATTTGCGAGAGTACTGACTGATAGGCAATGGAACGTCTTCATTCTAGGGTATGCTTAACATTGTTTTTTATAAGATTCTCATCTGGAAATTAAAAATATGAGAAGACAAGTTTGTGAATGCTACTTAGATGAAATACAGTTAGTGGCTCTCTTATCGAACTCAAATTTTGCAACGTATAACAGTGGTGCACGTCAGAAAAAAGTTCGCAACTTGTGTAGAAGAACTGAGTATTTGAAGAAACATACAAATGGTTATGTTCATCGAAATGCGACCTTCGAAAAAAGTGATTCTGATCTGCTTTATCGTAAAAAGTTTAGTGGTGAAACATAAAGTTTCACAAAAAATAGATGTTGCGTCGTGAGCTTCTGCACTATAATCTAGACTAGGCTCGTGACTCCACCGTCTATGTACTAGTTTCATAAATTCGCTGAAATTTATTGCTAATGCAATGTTTAGTTGGCATGTTTTTTCAAATTCAATTTGTGGTTACTTTTTTACAATGCTGGCTTATTCGAGTTTGACCATGAGTAAAATTATTTTAATTCTGACTGTTTTTTAGATGCAGATATTTTATCTAAAATATATGGAAAATGAATATGTGATCTAACTATAAAAAGAATATTTAAATCTCTCGCGAATTGCTGAAGAGCTATTCACTTTTTTTTTCATTCAAACTATTGGAAAATCATGTATTTAATATATATATATATCGACTTTATACAATAGAATTTATTTGTTTCTAGGTGGACCTGCATTGAAAGATCCTTTTTCATGGGGAAAAGTTGATATGGCAGGAATGGCTCGTTGTTTATTAGTTTTATGCAAACAAGTTTATTCAATTTTTATAAAAGAAGATCGATTATTACGTCTTACATCAGCTTGTTATATCTGTAAAGAAAAAAACAAAAAGAAAAAGAATATTTTTTAATTGAAATATAAAAATTAAAATGACTTCTTTCTTTTTGTAGTAGGTGATTTACATGGAAACTTTCGTGATTTACTTTGTTTTGAAAAAACATTCTGGAGACTTGGACCTGTACTTACGCCAGCATCTCTACTTTTTTTAGGTAAATTTTATAATTAATTTTTTAATATATATATATATATATATATTACTTTTAATATCTTAGGTGATTATGTTGATCGCGGACAAGAAGGTATTGAAGTTGTTGCTTATCTTTTTGCTCAAAAAGTTCTTTGTCCACATAAAGTTAGTAATAATGTTTTATTATTGAATATATTTATATAATTAAATTTTTATTTTAGGTTTATCTTTTACGTGGTAATCATGAATTACGTAATGTTCAAGATATGTTTCAATTTCATGGTGAATGCCGTCGAAAATTTGGTATAGATCTTGGTGAACAGGTTTGGGAAGAAATTAATCGATGTTTTGATGCAATGCCTATATGTAAATGAATTGCTTCTTTTTTTTGTTTCAAATATACAGTAATTCTCAAAATTATTCGACTAGATTTATTTTCTATTTTTTTTTCTTCTATCATAAACGCTAATAAGAATTCAAATAATGATTTGTGTAGATAATCTTATTTCCAGCAAGAATCTTCGAAGATGAAAATAATTGATAGTTTTTGTCAAGAATAGGATCTCTAAAAAACCAAAACCCAAGTTTTTCATCTCATGAAATTCTACTTAAATTATTCAAACATATACAACAAACAGTTCTCTATAAAATGACACGTCTTGCATTATACAAACGCTTTGGAAGTTTTATATAGCTAATGAGTAGAAGCAGAGTATTTATTCGATTTAATGACATTTCTTATCTATACGCGCAAGGCCGAGTATGCTATCAACTGAATTAAGTGTCATGGGTTTTACTGAAGTGAAACAGTGTTAACTGTGTGCTAAAATTAACAGTATAGCTAAAAATAGTAACAAATCAGACTTTTTGAAATTCATCGACGGATATTTTACTCATGAAAGCTTATTTTAATAAATGATAATCTTCAAGAAGTTCCAGTATTCACTCACGAACGCATCTTGGTCTATCGGTTTAATAATTCAACTTATATCTCATGCTGTTTTTTTTTCAAGCATTAGCATTGTCCGACTTTATTCAATCTGTAATCACTATGATAGTAAACTTTTTACAATGTTCTAATAAATGAATGTAGTAATTGTGGAGTTTCATCATTTAGAAACTCTTTTTGTAATACAGACACACTTTTAATAGTGCCATTCTAAATTGGGCTGGGTCACAAAAAATGATTCAATTTCTAAGTCTGCTGCATAAAGAATGACCCTCTAAGTATTTTATGAATATCTCTCTCGGTTATTGATGCTTTGATTTGAATTTTTTTCAATAGATAGCCCATAAAATTCTCTACAAAATTCTATAGAAAGATTTCTTTATAAACATAATTAGAAAACTATATCTGATCAGCAGTACTGTACTCTAACTAAAAAGGTTCATTTTTAAGGCCACTTTTTTTCATAAAATTAATTATTCCTCGTCTTCTAACTAAAAAATTTTAGGTCATTCGAAAGCAAGTTTCCTATGTTTCTAGATTTACCTTTTCTTCACACTACACTCGTTACAAAAAAAGACTTTTTTGTAGCAGCTCACTCCTGCCCACATTGTAGAAAAATACTTTCTTTCAAGTTGTTAATATATTCGAATCCGTATTAATTGAATATCTGGCTTAACTAAATAAAAATTTTGGATCCTTAAAACGCGAATACGGTAGGGCAAACAACATATTTTTTTTTGGGTAGATTTACAGCATGCACAAAAAAAGGAGTCGTTCGATTGACAGAATTTTTCGTGTGCTGCAATATAGTGCATCCAATTTTTTCTCTATGTAATCAAAGAACAATGCAACATTGAAAAACGAAAATCAGTACTTTGAAAGCGAACCTTTTTATAGTATAGTACAGCTAATCGAATATAGTTTTTCGAGTTATGCTTTTAAAGAGCTCTTTCTACAGAAGGTTGCAGAGAATTTTATGGACTATGTTTTTAAAAAAACCTCAAGTCAAAACATCAAAAACTGAGAGAGATATTCACAAAAATACTTAGAGAGTCGTTCTTTATGTGCTATCTGTTAGGAGAAAGAAAACGATTGTCATGTTTCCCATGAGATTGATATATTGCAGTCAAAAAAACATTGTAGATATCTAGAAGACGCTTCATTTTGTAGAGAATCGTTTGCTCTACCATTCTGGATAATTCAAATAGAGTTCCATAAGATGAAAAAATTTGGATTTCGGTTTTTCAGAGACTATCCTTGGAAAACTATCAATTATTTTCATTTTCAAAAATTCTTATTGGAAATAAAATTGTCTACATAAATCACTATTTGGATTCTTATTAACGTTTACAACAAGGAAAAAAAATACGAAATAAATCTAGTCGAAAAATTTTGAGTGGCCATTTGTATATATAATTTAATATTGATTTTTTTCTTGTCTTAGGTGCTCTTGTTGATAATCGTATTTTATGTGTCCATGGTGGTATACCATCATTAGATAATAAAAATGATTTTTTTAAATTAGTTTCACAAATTCCATGTCCATTACGTGATCCAGAAAATGAATCACCACTTGCTTGGGAACTTTTATGGAATGATCCATTATCAAATGATATACGTGATTTAGATAATACAAATAATGAATTTATTTTAAATGTTCGTCGAGGAACAGGATTTTTCTTTTCATCAAAAGCTTTAAATGATTTTCTTTATCAAAATTCATTATCTTATGTTGTACGTGCACATGAAGTTCAACAACAAGGTTTTAAAGTAAATTTGTTTTTCTTTTTTGAAATAAATTTATATTCTTTATTCATTATATTTATTTTAACAAAAAAAAGGTTCAACTTAATGGTCGATTATTAACAGTCTTTTCATCTAGTCATTATTGTGGTGGTGAAAATGAAGCTGCAACAGTTTTATGTGATTCAAATAAACTTCGCCTCATTCGATTGGACACAAGCAGTTAATCAAATAACTTTCAAGATATATGTGTTGGCGTGTGTGTCTCTCTCTCGTTTGCATTAAATAGATCTCAATATAAAATGAATGCATATGGATCAGTAAATTCTAACCATTTCCGATCAAACTCTTGATAACATTAAAACAAAAAAGTAGATGAAAACAAAGAATAACTCTCTCATATCCTGTGCTTACCTTATTGCTTCTTTTTTTTTTCAAGATCGGAAACAAATCTTGATACATAAATATTACAAACACACACATATATAAATATATAAATCGATAGGCATTTCCGTTATATGAGAGAGAAAAGAAAGTAGAGAAAAAAAAGGTCTTACTGTTCAATGAAAAGAAAGAAATTCTTGAAGTTAAGCTATTTATTCATTGTCAATAGAAAAGAAGTTTAAATCATTTAATGAATATGAATATAAGTAAAAGTTGACTTTGCTTTGTTCTTATTGGTTTTTTCTTTTACTAGAGAATAAGTTTTATATTATATGTCCGAATGACATACACATTCGATAGGGCTTATCAGTTGAGTCGACAAACTAGTTTTCAAGAGATAGCAAATGGTCTTGTTTATTTAACTCGTCATAAGCAAATAATCCTTTCTTCTTTCTTTTGTCAGTTATCAGAGTTAAGAACATCTATGCACGCTTGAAATAAAAAAAAAGAAAAGCTGTAGGCGATATGTCAGTTGTAGTGATGACAGTAAGATAGATAGTGTGTATTGAATTAATTGATCGATCACTGAAGAATATCAACATCAGAGTGTCTTAACTTAAGATATATACACATATACGTACATGTCAATTTAGAGAAAAAGAAAAACTTGATGATACTCATCTTTGACGTTTTGATGATAGGATAGTTAACGCTCATTATAACATATGAAAATTACTATAAGTATACAAGTAGTTATATATACAATTGCAAAAAATTTATTTTCTATCTATCAGTATACAAATTATTAACAGAAAAACGAGGTATTCAAATAGATGTGATAGTAGTAACAATCTCTACATTGAAATATTGACTTACGTGATAATAATCATAACAATAAATATGTTCTCTTCTTATTCCCCACTGATAAAAAGAAAGAAATCCGACACAACGACATATACTTGTCAGAAGGTTTTCTTTTTTTTATAAGTACATAATGACTAAAGGATCTGATAGATATTTAGTAACATTTTTCTATGCATTTATCATAAATCATATTTATATCTGTAGTTTCACGTTTATACATTTAGCTCAGTTATGTGAAGAAATTTTTTTTTGTCAACTTTTTCAATTCGTTTTATTCTTGTTTTTTCTTGTCGTCTTTGTTTTTCATTTTATTCTTATTTCGAAAGCTAAGAGACGGTCCGTCAAATCTCTGATTTATGATAATAGGAAAATAATTTGTAGATTTAGAATTTAAATATCACATTCGAACGCCTATAAGGTCGTTCTTTTTTTTGATTTTCATCATTTTGTAATTCTCTCTTCAGTCGTTTGACTATTCGAGTACAGAATGTATCAGATAATAGAGAACATTTTTTTTTCTCTACAAAACAAGTCTACTCCATTACCTTTTGTGTAAGAAAATTAATCACAATCGAGAAAAAAAAGCATATAATTACAGTCATCAATTTTGTTGTATTATAGACGAAACTGTAATCAAAGTAAGAGCTTCCAATCTGAATTTTTATATATTCTAGTTTTAATCATGGCATATTTATCCTTGAGGAGTTTATAAAACTTAATATACTATAATGTTGTATCTTCTATACGATCTTGACTGACTTGTAGAAGATTTTAGTTAGAAGAATTATTAATTGAATCGAAACTGACAATACATTCAAAATCGGTACTGAAAACTCGATCGACTTATGTATGTTTCAAACACTTCCGTAAATTTGTTTTTATAGAAAAATTCGTGCTGGATCTTTCTTTCAGGATTCAGTCGTAAAGTAGATTTCATCAAAGAGTTATTTAAGCAACAGAAAGTAAGTTTCACGCTTGTAAAATGACATAGAATAAAATTTATTTTTAACTAAATTCTGAGAAGAATTCAAGATAGATTTTTCCATAAAAATTACCGAGATCTTTGAAACATACATAAGTCGATCGAATTTTCAGCACTAATTTTGAATGTATTGTCAGTTTCGATTCAATTAATAATTCTTCTAACTAAAATCTTCTACAAATCAGTCAAGATCGTATATAAGATCCAATATTATAGTATATTGAGTTTTATAAACTCCTCAAGGATGAATATGCCATGATTAAAACTAGAATATATAAAAATCCAGATTGGAAACTTTTACTTTGATTACAGTTTCTTCTATGATATAATACTTGTTGTGTAGAGAAAAAAAAAGGTTCTCTATTATCCTATATGTTTTGTGCCTTGACCAGTCAAAACGACCGAAGAGACAAGTACAAAACAATGAGAATCGAAAAAAAACAACTTTTTTGTGGCTATGATTTGAAAATTTGAAGAATTATGACCCTCACAAATATTCATATAAAAGTCAGAATTGACTAATATCTAGATTTTCACAATACCTGTTTTATGGACTTTCAAATACGATATCTAAATTCAAAATCTAAAAATTATTCTGCTACTGACTCCTGTTGATTGTGTTCAGTCTTCTAGCGAACTCTTTCTCTGTCTTAAACTTGTCAAATAGAACTTACAACGTGTATTTGAGTCGATATTTACATTTCGATAAAATAAAGATATGCATGCCTCTCTGTTTATTAATATGTAATACATGTCTCATTCTCATCTTTTTTTTTCTATAAAAGTACATTATAGATAAGATCGTACTTAAATGACAGATCTTTCGCTTTAATGAAAAAAGAAAAAGAACAGAGTGAGAAATATGTACGTGTGCGTCTGTTATAGAAACACCGTCGATCATGGTAGAGATAGAACCGATCTGAATTTTTTGCCGGCCAATACCAGTTCTATCATTGATCATAGCATTATTTGATACAGTCAACTTTCAATAGTATTTTTTATTACACATTCTTGATGAGTTATGATTAAGTTTAATAGATGTTTTGAATAAGTCTAGTAGGAAAGCAAAGAACATAGATCAATGATGAGTGACTAATCTACGGATACCTGTTTCATATCTGAATCATGAGATAAATAAATGATAAATCTGATTAATTCTATACATATAGATATATGTCTAGCAAAGAGACTGAACAGAAATATCTACCAATGGGTGTTACTAATAATCACGATGAAGTTGAAAGAGGAAATTTACTTGTTACAACGACAACAACATCAATAGTCGAAACAAATCCTAGATATAATCACGCAATTGTAAACGATAATCGTGATAATTGGAGTAATCGTATTGTTTATCTATTATCAATTATTGGTTTTGTTGTTGATCTCGGTAGGTTTTCTATAATGAATTTTTCATTTTAATATTTTATAATTTATTCATAGGCAACGTTTGGCGTTTTCCAACAACTTGTTATCGAAATGGAGGCGGTGCCTTTCTCATCCCTTATTTTACTTTTTTATTTCTTGTCGGTCTTCCTTGTAAGTTTATTCTTTCAGTAGGTTTTTGAAATTCTTATTTTGTTTACAAAAAAACAAGGTATGTATATGGAATTGGCTATTGGACAATATCATCGTCTCGGTTATATAACAATATGGGAAAAAGTTTGTCCACCATTAAAAGGTATTGGTTATGCAATGTTAATTATTAATTTCTATGTTTTATCATATTATAATACAATAATTGCATGGTCTGTCCATTATTTTTTCGCATCATTTCGTCCTATTGTACCATGGGCATATTGTAATAATAGTTGGAATACAGTAAATTGTTATTCATTACATGATAAACAAACTCTTAATGTATCACATAATGCTTCATGTTCAGCAGCTGATGAATATTTTGAACGACGTTTACTTCAATCTCATTTTGCACCAACTATTAATCATATAGGTTCATTACAATGGGAATTAGTTGGATGTTCAATAATTGTTTTTCTTCTTATTTATTTATCAATATTTAAAGGTGTTAAAACAGCTGGTAAAGCAATATGGTTTACAGCATTAGCACCTTATGTTATACTTGCTATATTATTATTACGTTCATTAACACTTGATGGAATATTACAAGGCTTAAAATATTATATTGCACCATCATTTAAAAGTTTAGGTGAATATTCTGTATGGCAAGCAGCAGCTGTACAAATATTTTTTAGTTTAGGACCTGGTTTTGGTGTTTTACTTAGTTATGCAAGTTTTAGTGATACACATGGTAATGTTTCTAGTACAGCATTAATTGCTAGTTTTGTTAATTGTGGTACTAGTCTTTTATATGGTACAGTTGTTTTTGCTGGTCTTGGATATTTATCACATCGTTTACGTACTGATGTACAAGAATTAACTCAAAGTAATACAGGTCTTGTATTCGTTATTTATCCAGAAATTTTAGCATCAATACATGGTGCACCATTTTTTTCCGTTCTTTTCTTTGTTATGCTTCTTACATTGGGACTTGATAGTGTATTTGCCGGTGCCGAAAGTGTATATACAGCAATATCTGATGAATTTCCAATATTTGCTCGTCGTCCTCGTTTATCACGTGCATTGGTTATATTAATTCCACTTATAGCATCAATACCAACATTAACACATGGTGGAAAACATATTGTTAATTTTATGGATTTTTTTGGTACGTCACCATCAATTATGTTTGTTGTTCTATGTGAACTTATTGCAACTGTATGGTCATATGGAATTGATAAATTTAGTAATAATGTTGAAATGATGACTGGACATAAACCAAGTATTTATTGGCGTATTACTTGTCGTTACATTGCACCATTAATTCTTTTTATTCTTTATGTATGTTCATTTATTCAATTTAATAGTCAAGAATTTTCTTCAATGGGTGATCAAAAAACAGTAAGAAATGTAAGTATTGCTGGATGGATAATGAGTACAATATCAACATTACCTATACCGTTATATGCAATTTGGTGGTTCTTATGTCGACGTGAAAGAACGAGTACTAAACAAACAACAAGAATAACAACAGTTGTTGTAGAAACAGTACCAATGAGAACAGCTGATGAATAACAACTATTTATTTAGAAAAAACATTATCATTTGACAATAAAAAAATTATAATCTCATAAAAATAAACTGGACAAAACAAATATGGCTATCTGTTTTATTAGACGATAGACAATGTTTTTTTTTGTAATATGTGTAGATTTATTGAAAGAAAATATTAGTATGTGTATTTAAAAAAAATATTTTTCATTTATCAATCATAATGGAAATAGTATGAAAAATAAGATTCACTAATGGGTATTGCATTAGAAAAAAAAATTGTCAAAAGAAAAATTGGCTAAAGTATTGATTCAATGCTAAAACCTATATTCTTATCTTTCTATATGAAAGGTTAGTGTATAAAACTGCATAAACTTTTTCCAGTCTACTGAAGGTTTTAAGAGAGAAAGTTATGATGTGAACAGCACTTTTTTTTCTCAGCATTGAAGATCTTTTTTGATCGATAAAAAAACATAGAACTATTGTACACTTTTTACAAGGAAAAGTCTTATCTTATATTTATCTAAAATGAATCACCAAATTCAACGATTAAAAATGTCAATCGATTAAATCTGTGGATCTTTGATGGTATAATGTGTTTTGAGGCGCATAATCTCATTATAATAAAGCTTTTTAATACTAATATTTCTTATGTTCAGGTATAGAAATAATTTAATTATATGATTATTCAGTTTCCTAAGATCTTACTGTGAATAATCGATGATTTTTTTTAATATTGTATTTCTAAATCATGGTTTTTTTTTAAAGAAATTTTGTAACAATATCTCAAAATTGATCAATCTAAGAGATCATTATTATTAAATTTTCTAACAGGCTGCTAATGAAAAAGTACTGTGTATTTCAAGCAAATAATATCTTGATTTTTTTCATCAAAAATATATGGTTTCAAACTTAGGATAAGAATTACTTATCGAAAATGTTTATATATTCCACATTATTTATTATCTCAATAGAAATTATTGATAGAAAGTCATCGCTTATCAATTCATCAATTTCGTCATACATTAGATTTTTTTTTATGTCAATGTCTTATGAAGCAACTCCCCCAGGTAATAAATCGTTTTTTTTTTTCGTAGAAACATACATGACTGTATGCAATTCACGACGTTGATTTCAAGCATCACTTTTCTGGCGATCCTTTATCCTTTCTAGATTTTAGATCATAAGTAGGAATCCTCTACTGGCAAGGATGCTTTTCATCAGAATCAATTTCTTAATCAGTCTATCATATGTCACTAGAATAAGTATGCATAGAAATACGTTTTTATGTTATTATAATCAATCATCCATCTAACACCTAATTTCACATCTTGAAAATGAAAACAAACACGTTAACATGACCATAAATATATTCCATAGACAATATAAATTAAAACAACATAACCATACTGATTATATAGCTCTGGACTCTGGTTGATCATTCCGATCATTGAAAATGGCGTATTATACGGCCTAAAATGGCTATAAAACGGTTTGTCATAAACAGCAGAAAACAAGGACCATTTTTTTGTCTGTTTTTCACCAGCTTTAAGACCATAGTACGTCATATCCGATTACGGAACGTGTTTTGGTGCAACTGAAACGGCACCGTTTTCGCCAAATAATGGTGACTCATATGGACATCGTTTTCTCCTCGTTTCATGTCTGAAATACATCCTTATTTGACACTTACGACTAGATTTAATTGCGTGTATCCATCTATACTTTACATAACTATGTAATACACGATGAGTTTTTTTATATCATCCTAATGCTAGGTTGTATTCGATCTTAAAAGAATATTTAGTCTATAAAAGTTACAAAAAACTAATAGAAAACATGAGGCAAAAGAAAATGAATGAAAAAAAGTACTCAATTGAATTGGATCAATGAAGTGAGTTAAAATAAAAAATAAACATGAATTGAAAGTAAAAGTCTTACTTGCATTGAATTAGCCAATAACACAATCTAAAATAGATTTTATGAATCGTTCGTCTGCTCTTGATAATTGACTTGAAATCAAATGAAAAAAAAATTCAGTTTAATCTAATTGCCATAGATCAAAATAACTGACAGATAAAACTATAAAAATGAAAGAAAATAATGATAAGAAACGGACTAAAACTCAAACTACTTCATGTGAGATATAACAGGCAAATTTTTTAATTCGGAAATAGCCGATGAAATCAGAATAGACTATGTTATAGTTCAATATGATAACAGTATTCATCCTGTAATAAAAGGAACTGTTTGAAATCTGAGCAATACCAAGTAGTTTAAGAAGCCCTATTATTTATTATAGGACAAAATCTTGTCAAACCTTATACACTCAAACAGCGATTGACGTAATTTTGATCAATAAATCAATTTTCTTAGTACTAGATTTCAGAAAGAAGCAATGATATTGGCATTTTCATCTATTTTATGATGCATAATCAAGAGATTGTTATTAATAAATGGAATAATGTTCGATAACGACGCAAAACAATCATCGTAACAGTCATCGTTTCCAGTGGTACGTAAACGATTAATATAAAAGAACACCATTTATCGCATTATTTTTAGTGTTTTACAATGTATCGTAAACGGGTATCGTAACATGAATTGTTTTCATGCCGTTTACCGACCGTTATATTCAATGTAAATAACTACGTAATTCTAATTATATAATCTTTAAATTATTATCATATATTCATAAGCATTTATTTTAATGCCTTTTAATTCAATTTAAAATACGAATCGATTTTTTTTTATAATGAAATTAATGTAATGATGGTAATTGAATCAAAAAATTCAAAATATACATTCAAGTCAAATTAACATCTACAGCCTAATTAAATGATTAGAATTATATAATTAGAATTATGTGATCAATATGGTTCATGCTATTTTAGTTTATGTTGTCTATTTAAAATGATTTATATTTTTTCTTGTCTATTATGTACGTTTATGATTATGTTAATATATTGTTTTCATTTGTAAGATTTGATATTAAATGCTAGATGAGTGTTTAATTATAACAACATTGAAAACCAAGTTGATGATGACTATTACGTATTTTTTCAATATTGAAAAGGTTGAAAATTCCTTGTATTACTTAAAATACAAAACAAAACATTCTTCATAGAATATTTTGTTATTTTTTTTTTACAGTCACTTCAAACTAGAGTTTAAAATACTAAACTATAAAGCAATGAAATGATTCATATATGGACTACAAATACTCATGCGACATTTATTTTTCATTTATTTCTCATATATTCACAAACTAATCATTGGTGTGCTATATTTAGCACTGTACATCACAATCAAAAGAATAGGACAAAAAAACATCCTATATGAATCCCAGTGCAAATGCGAGCGTACCGAATGATCTACAAATATACTCTGAATGTGATAGAAATTTCTAT
The DNA here is from genome assembly GCA_905250125.1 of Rotaria sordida. Classification (NCBI taxonomy): domain Eukaryota; kingdom Metazoa; phylum Rotifera; class Eurotatoria; order Philodinida; family Philodinidae; genus Rotaria; species Rotaria sordida. Next base: position 82,777 of record CAJNOL010000087.1, read on the forward strand.
ATTATAATATTAAAGTACGAATGAAGACTATTGTGTCGAGAAATAACTAGTGAATAAACGACGTCATTTGTATTTATGTACTTTAGAATACATAGAAAATTGTCATATATATATACATATATTAGTAACATAATCGAGGTAGAGTCCATATATCAGTTTGAATCAATTAAGATATGACAGCATACATACAAATTACGGAAAATATCAAAGATTAATACAATGAAGATAAATCTCCAAAATAAATGCGAACTTGAGTATAATTACATTATGCAAAACATACGATAAATTCTGTCTTCATTTGTTTGTTATGTAAAAAATAATTAACACTAAATGTGTACTTTTCATATTTAGTCTTGTTTTTTTTTCTTACGACTCATCTTAGCATTTTAAACTTAAGATTAAAATGCCTGGACAAGAACGTAATCCTATGAATATTTTATCTAGTAAGATATGACAAATTGATGAGTAATAGAAAGAATTTGATGAAAAACATCTTTGTCTGGAGGCTGTTCGTAATTACGATATAGAATCTAGAAAGTTCTATGAGTCATTAGAACAATAACATGCAGAATCATAGCAGTGAACTATACAGATTCATTTGTTTCTACAAAAAAAAACAATTTGTCACTTCGGATGATTTTTTTTGTTACTCTTGAATCTCGTAGTAGATTATTATGCGTAAAAATATTTGCTAGTGTTGCCAAGTGCTTAGCACTGGATAGTTTATTACTCATGATTACATATCTATATACAGAAAAAAAAAAACTTCATAGTTTATTAAACATTTTCGAAGAGTAAAAAACGTCGAAGAAAATCAGGCAAATCAAGCTTTTGTATGCCTCGATCAATACGTATTTTCATTGGTGAATTAAATATATGTGATCGAATTTGTTGACGTGCTATAGTTTTTAATGCACGTGGTGTTGTTGCACGTCGATAAATTTCTTCTTTTGTTTTATCATCAAGTTCTCGACATTCAGCTATATAACTTGGATGAAAAAAATAAGCTGCATCACAAAGTAATTCAATTAAATTTGGATTTGATTGAAAACGACGTAAAAAACGAAGAACACTATCTAGAAAAAAAAACCAAAAAGAATCAGTTTTCAATAATTAGAAAAATATAAATATATATACAAACCTCGTCCACGTGAAAATGATATTCGTGCACCATAGCCAATAAGTAAACGAATAATCCGCATGTCCAGTCGATGTTCATGAGCATGCTTAATATAAGCTACTAATGGTGTTCGAAAAGGAATATGTTGATGATGATGTTGTGGATTATTTGCAACAGATTGATTTGGTTGAGCATCATTTTCAAGAAGACATTTAACAATATTATATTGATCGCGAAGATATGAACATTGACAAGCAAGAATTAATGGTGTTATACATTCAACATCTTCGTTTGTTTCTTCATTTGTATCAGCACCAAATGCTAAAATAAATATAAGAAGTCTTATGAGAATAAAGAAAGACAAAAGAAAAACAATTAATTTATGTACCAATTAAAAGTCGAATTATTTCAATAACATCTTTTCGAATAGCATATTCCAATGGTGAATTACATAATTCTGGATGTTTATTAGCAAAACCTCCAAAAACTAATAATTGTTCAACAATATCATTTCGTTTAGATTCAATAGCTGTAACAAGAGCATTTCTTTGTCGAAATTTTCTTGTAACATAATTAACGGTAGCACCATAACGACATAATAAAATAACTGCACCTAAATTTCCTTCACGACATGCTTTTATTAATGGTGTTATACCACTACGTGAAAGAGCATTAGGATTAGCACCATGTTTAAGAATTAATTCTAATGAATTATAATTTTCATAAGATAATAAATTTATTTCATAACCAAGAAAATATTGTTGATTAACATTAGCACCAGCAAGAAGAAGTACTTGTGCACATTCAATATGATTATTTTCCAAACAAAGACTCAATGGTTCTGTCATTACATCATAATAAGGTGTAGTCAATGAACGAGTTTGACTACTACTGACTGCTATAAAAAAATTAACAAGAGAACCATGATCAATTAATATATGCATTATATCAGTAAAACCATATTTTGCAGCTAAATGTAATGGTGAATAACCGGCTTCATCTATCACATTAACATCTGCACCAAATTCTACAAGCAGTCGAACACATTCTATATCATTCTCAAATACAGCATAATGTAATGGTCGAAGACCATGACGAACACATCCATTAATATCTACAAGTTTACAACTAAAAGAAAAAAAAAACAATGAAATGATTGATTTTATTCAATAAAATAAAATAAAATAAAATACCTGAGAATGAGTTTAATATCATTTAATGGTGAATGTTGTACAATAGCATCTCGAAGAAGTAATAATAATGAATCGTCAACTCTATTTTTGTCAGTGACATCATCAGTCATTGTGTATATTTTCGGCAGAATGTAGTTGTATGTTGTCTTCTTTTTCTTACATCATCACATTTTTTCCTTCCAATATTTATATGTAATAATTCGCCCTAGCCTTTGACCCTGAATCTTTCTTTTCTGTTACAGATTGTAACATCATCTGATCTTTTCTTGTGCTTTCTTTGCGTCGATATTGTTGTATGTTGTACATATATAAGAAAAACCTGACAAAAATGTTATAGATGACGAAAAAGTGTACGCAATAACCGATGACTATGATTCCGGTGCTATTAATTATCTCTTATTGTCGCGTATTTTCTAATGTCTTGTGACAAATGGCGACGACGAATATACGCAAATAAATATGCACGTGTAGTACCTCTAACCTTTTCATCATCTTCTAGACTTTTTCCTTTTTTATTAATCATATCTTCTTGTTACTAAACAATACGTTTTAAATAAAATTGATCGTATAATAAGAAAGACAATTCATATTGTTCATTTTACTAAATAATCATTTATGTTCTCATTTATAATATATAACAAACAGAAGGACAAAACATCTAGACTATCATTTATTATCGGTCAAGCAAACTCACATATTGTGTGACCGACACACACACACACATTTGTGTACATTCGAGTAATGAGAAAAGAATTATGTCGGTCAGTTCGACCTCCTTATGTAGATATAGACAATGTAAATGATGAACGGACCATAATAAGGTCATAACCAAAAAAAAAATAAAAAGAATTGAACAAACAACATCATAACCTATAAAATAAATTAATTCTCATTGAAAAATCTTCGAAAATCAATCAATTGCATAGATAATATGCTTTTTCTTCTTTTTTTTTTTTTATTAAATTTTCAAATAAGATTAATGAGATTTAAATAACTTTTTAAAGAAAAGATTCTTTACTTGAAATAATCATTTTTTTCTCATTATTATTTTTCTAGTCATATTGACCCATTTCTCTCTCTCTTTTTTCTTTTTTAAATCTCAGTTATAGAGAAGAAGAAGAAGGTCATCACATCATGTTGTCGGTCATCCATTCGACAATTGCTTTCTATTCTCTTTTCTCTATATATGCACTCAGTGGTCATTTGATCATGAATACGATAGGCAAAAGAACAAATATACACGCATTTAAGGTCAATGAGCATACAACAACCAATGTCCGATGAGAATATTGTGCATGTATATGCTCATAAGAGAGCAAGAGAGAGAGAATAGGAGCATAACGATCAACAAGAAATAGGTCAAATTGACCTAGTCCATAATGACCGCAGACATGTCCACATATGCTTTGTATTGCTCTTTGTCCTAAATAATAAAGACGAGTGAACTAGGCCAACGAGAGAAAAAAAAATGAAAAAAAGAGAGAGAGAGAACTAAGCAAGTAAAATATAGAGAGAAAGAAAGGTCAGTTTCGTATCCGAGTCCAACGTGAACAGACGTATATCATCATTGTTATTATTATTCGACAAGAATAATGATGACTAGCATTCAGGTTTATTTCTTATTTATATAAATATTCAATCAAGAAAATATATTTTATAAATTATAATAATAGAAAATGCAATCGAATGATCTCCTACGTTCATCAACATCTCCATTTGTACGTTCACCTCATTTACTTAGTAATGATTTACAATCACAATTAAATATGCTTTATGCTCTAACACAACAACAAATATCATCCTCATCCTCATCCTCATCATCTGATTTAACATTAGAATCACAAATAAAACGTATTAAGTATGTTATTTTTGTTATTTTAATTTGATCATTTAATTTATTTTATTTTATTTTATAGAAAAACAATACCAATGCCCAATGAACCTCCTTCTCAAGTATCATTAATATCTGCAACAGATTCACGTACAAATTCAACAAGTGATCGTGAAATTGTTAAAGTTGTTACAACAGCTGGACCACAATGTATTGATAAAGAATTTTTAACACAATTACTATTACGTAAAGATGTTATACCAGCACGAAAACGTCGTGATTTTATTCCAAATGACATGAAAGATGATCATTATTGGGAAAGACGACGTAAAAATAATTTAGCTGCTAAACGTTCACGTGAAAAACGACGTCTCAATGATATTGTTTTAGGTATTAACAAAATTTTTTCTTTAAAAATTAATTCAATAAATATTTTTATTAAATAGAAACCAAAGTTGTTGAATTAACAAACGAAAATGAAGCATTAAAAGCTAAACTTAATTTAATGTTATCACGTTTAAATATGAAAGAAACAGAAATGGAAAGTTTATTTGAAGAAGAACAACGTCTTGGTCATATATGTCTTAGACCTGCAACATCAGCATCAACAATTATTTCTCAACGTACACTTATAAGTGATGATGATGATTATTCATCACGATCAACAAGACCAAAAAATTCTTCATCATCTGAAACACATGATGATGATGAAGTTGAATCAACAACATTTGATGATAATTCTTCCAATACACGTGTACAACATCCAATACTTTATAATCAATTACTTGGAAATAATAATAATGGTGCTGTTGATTTAAGTCGTACAGAAGTTAAAACAGGTAATTTATTAACAACAATTCCAAGTAAAAGTCCATCACCATTAACACCATCACCATCACCACCAAATGAATCATTATTACAAATTCTTGCTAATCAAATTCTTAAAACAAAACAACAAGATACAGTAACATCATCATCATCACGCTTATTAACAATAGCATCACCAACAGAATCAAAACCAACAATATCATCATTAAAAAGAAATTTTAATCAATTACAACAAGATGATGAACAACAACAACAACAACAAAAATGGGATGAAGCAGCAATGGCATTACTTTCATTAAATAAACCACCACCACCTCCACCATCACCTGTTGAACAACAACAAACAGCACTTCAATCTGTTTGTCAATCAGTTATTAATGGTTTATTACGTAAATCAAATCCTCCACGAGCTACAATTGATTATCATAGTAATAATCAACAACAAATACAAGGTGAAAATTTCCATCATCATCATCAAGATAATATTAATTCATTTAATCAATTAAAAACATTAATGAATTATTTTTCTACATCATCATCAAATAATTCATTTTCAATGCCACCATTACAACAATCATCAACTTATATTCCAGAACAAAATAATACAATTACAACTCATACACAATCACATGAACCACGAGGTGATATGATGCCTTTAAAATTACGTATGAAAATGTTGAATGCTAAAAGTTAAAGATATGAAGGAGTGAGTTGGAGGGATAGGACGAAACTCGCAACAGTGAAACGAACAGTGTTCGTCAATATGCGATGAGCCATACTTATTGTTTACTAGAAGAGATAATGGTGGCGAGGTGTGAGCAGCGACACACTCCGAATTAGGAGATTATTGTACAGAGTGAAGGCGCGCTGGACAGTGTGCGGTCGAAAGAACGCAGGCGAGGCCCTCTATTACAGTTCGGCGCTCACCGAGGCGACCTGCACAAATAATATTTGTTAACTATTAAACATCGACAAAGAATAAATGAGGAATTGTACATTGTAGTTGTTGTATATTAGCATTTCAAAATCTGTGCCATATAAAAACAAAAATAAAAAATAAAAAGTATAAAATAATTAGAAAAAAAACAAAAAAAAAAAAATAATCGTCTAGTTTGTCCTTGTCGAAAAATTGTCTACATTTATGTGTGTTTTTTTTTTGTTACGTCTTAGTCTTTCGTCCATTTTTGTTAATGTATGTGTGCTGCTTTTCTTTTTGCATGTGTGTGTATCTTATATTATGCATCGAACACTTTTTTCGAAATATTGTTAACATTTTTGTCTTTAATTTATCCAAATAAATTGCCAAATATTCTCAGAAAAAAAAGATTTTTATTATCTATGCAGACTAACAATGAATGGTAAAACAAAAATTTTATGAAATTATATAATCATACAATGAAATTCTAGCGTATAAATTGTTTTATTTTAGTATTATTGTGGAAAATTAATCAAATAATTAAAATTTTGTAATGTTTTCATCGAGATAAAAATAACTAATGAGATAAATCTGTTGATATTAACGAAGAATTGATTTCGATGAAATGGTTGACCGTACAAGAAACCGAAAGAAAAAATATCGAAACTAGAGAAATATTGAATAAGTAATGTCTTCAGGGTGGATGTGAGTGTAGATGAAAAGAAGACTAGAACTCACACCTACATGCCAAATGCACACTTTTGATGCCAAAAATAAAGAATGTCTTGTTAGTTGAAATTTTCGATATTTTCTCTTTTGGTCTTTCTATACCATACCAATGGAACTAAGTATTATACATAGAGATGTAAACCGATACATTGATCAGCGGAGCCGGTGATAAAAGTGTCAAGCTTTGGTGACGACGGCAGAAAATCTTCGATGAATTTCTTAAAAAACTTCTTAATTTCGAGAAATTTTGAAATGCAAAAAGAAAAATAACGATGGTAGAGAATTTATTGACAAGAAACTGGACAACAACATTTTCAGAAACTGATTTGGAAAGTCAAAAATTTTCAAAAATTAGATATCTATTTTTGTGTAGCGGTGATGGTGTCTCAGCCGATCGACTTACACCTCTAATTATTCAGTTTAAAATTTTTATCGTATCGCTTTTCTAGTCTTCATAATTAAGATGAAGTAAAACATAGTTGATGATTTTTGTTTTGTTGATATCTACTACAATATCACAATTGACCTGTTGATAGTCTTTATATTAAATCAAATCGTACTTGTTAATAAATATAGTATTCATGAACTTTGGATATAGTTTTAACATCTTAATCAATATTTAACTATTTGAATAATCATAACAAGAAGTTTGATTGATTTTCATGATTTGACAAATCTATAAAGCGGTATTTACTTGGCTACGTATATTTCAGAGTTATATTTTAAACCTAATCGAACTTTTCTATTAATAGAAAAAGAATTGAAACTCATCCTTGTTTCTATATTGAAAAATATTAGTTATAGTTTTAACTATTAAAAATACAGAAAATTGAGCAAAACAAAAATTATGATTATGTAATAAATAATTTCAATTAGATATTCATATTCTCGTGATGTAACATCCTGTTTTTTATTATATTAAAATTCTTGTTATGATCTTTTTCTGACTTTTGATATTTATTTCAGTTCTTTTTTATTTTCTGGTATCATTTATTCTAACCAAAAATATCAACGAAAAAAATCATTCGAATTATAGTTTTCTTTGTACTTTTAGACGATCGATAAGAAATGATGAACGATTAAGTGTCGTTTGAACAAGTGAATATTTCGTTAGACTCGGTGCTACTATTGGCCATAAATACCATTTGATAAGTAAAAAAATAAGACCGTAATAAATTATACATTTCAAACTACCGACAATAAATTGTAAAAAAAATATCCAATATGGATATTCAGGTTCTTGACCAAAAACTTGATAGTATCGAGCAGAACGAGGTCGACGTCGACTACATTAAGTAAGTTCTACTACTAGATAGTTTAACATTAAAAAAAGCAAACATACCAAATATTAAACTGCCACTTTCTCATTCAATTCTATGCTTTAGAAATTTCTTTAAATGTTCTGCATTATAACATTCATCTTTTGTCGACAATTGCATCGCGTTAGAAGAAATGCAAATTTAAAGAAAAAAAAAAAGAAAACCATTTATTTTGTATTCTGTCATGCTTTCAGATGAAAAAAAAATCAAACTTCTTTTTTTTTTGTTCTTTAAGTATATTCTTCTATAAGACATTTTATTGAGCACAATTTTTAAAGCATCTTAAAGCCGAAATTCAACAACTTCAAAGGTTATTCATTTTAGTCAACATCGAGTCATAATATTATATATAAAATATGAATGATAAAAAGCAAGAACATTGCCTTTCACTTTCTTTTTTTTTTTAACTTCATGTTGAATGGACTCAAATAGCCATTCGAACGATAAGATTACATAAATGGCCAGGCTTTTCATTCGAATATATACGTATATAAAAATGGATGATCGATGTTCATAGCTCATCCAAAATGACAGTCGACCGCTGTTGATCGTTTCTCGGTATTTTTTTTCTCTCTTATGATGAGTACGGGCAAAAGTCAGTTAGTATTTATCGTGTTCGCTTGTTCATCGAACCATATCACTCATCCATCTCACCAAACGTGTATTACTCGCCATTTTTCCAACATCATTTAATAACGAAAGAGGACGATTCATTGTTATACATAGTAGAAATCAAAACGGTCAACTATGTTTTCAAATCCCGTCTATAACTTTCCACCACAATATAATGAAAAGGTATTAACACAAAATTTGGCCGGTCTATCTTTGAATCCTGCTCAAACGAATCAAGATCCACAACAACGACAAAATGTTGATTTTGGAACATTTCAATTTCCACAACCACAACAACATATGCCAATTGATATTGGAGGATATATTCCACCAACAGTTGATGAAGGAAATCTGAAATGGTTAGCACCAGATGATGTTAATGTTTCATATCAACGTGGATCTACTGTTGTACGTCAATATAATAATTCAATGATTGATGATTATTATAAAAAATTTACTCGTCCAATTACGGATTATGTTCCTATACCAACAAATGGTCAACCGACTTATGTTTATCAAAATCTCGATGGAAAACAAGCAGCAGCTGGAACAGTACCGATTCAACAACCTCTTAACTCAGGTAAAAAACAAGATGACTTAAGAGGAAAGACTCTCCCTCACAATATGTTCTCAAATTTGATCAGTGTGTAGAATATTACAATACATTTTTGGTTGGATAAGAATTACGAGATTTACAGAACTTGTTTATTTGATGTCAGCCGAAAAAGTAATCCTTACTAAATTCTCTATTCTTTCAATGCCTTCCAGGAAAATTTTGTTTATGATAACTTATTCACTGGGTCTACCTCTTATGGGATGACCTATTTTCTTTTAGAAGCAATGTCCTCTTCCTGAAGTTGGAGACTCCTCCAACATATGTCTGAGGATGATGTCCAGCGTACCATGAAAAATAGAGATTTTGTAAAACGTTTAATTTCATCTTTTAGTATCGTTTGTTTTCAACGTAAGAAATGCAAAAAAGACTCAAAATATGTGAATTTTAGAATTAAAATTTGTTTTTCTTACAGAATTACAACAGATCGTTTTGTTATCAACAGTACATATAAGTCGGAAATGTGAGTTGTGTACAATGTTAAAATTAAGAGGATCGGTTGTAACTCTGTAAGGAAGAAACAAATTTTAATTCTAAAACTTAGATATCTTCAGTAATTTTTGCATGCTCTAATTTATATCAAAGTTACGAGACTGATCAATTTTTTTAATATTTCTTCAACATAGCCTCCAATTTTCTTGTAATTTGGAGATAATATACCTGGCGCGTAGGCACTTGTACATACAAAGTTTCATTGCAAACTAATAATCCTAAAAGCGTAGAATATAAAGTTTCACAAAACGTCTATTTCTTCATGGTATGCTGAACTACATTTTCAGACACATCTTGGTGGAGCTTTCAACTTCAGAAAAACGGCATTCCTTCTAAAAGTAAAATATGTGACTCCATAGATGTAAATCCAACGAACAAGTTTTCATATACAAAAATTTCCCGGAAGATATTTTAAGAGTAGGAAATTTGGTAACGATTACTTTTACTGCTGATATCAAATAAGCAAATTTTGTAAATCTTATAACTCCTATTAGAGCTTACCCAACTAAAAAGATATTGTAAAATTCTACAAGCTGATCAAACTTGAGGACATGTTGTGAGGGGGGGGGGGAAGGGGGATGATCCCGCAAGATATTTTTGTTTTTCTGGAAATGATAATATACTTTGGTTTATAGGCGAACCATCAAATGATGCAAATTATACTGTACCTGTTAATGTTTCACAATCAAATACAGATGGAACTGAAGAAAAAAAACATAAGAAAAAACATAAAAAACGTTCATCAAAACATGGTCATGGCGAAAGTAGCAAACATGGCGATAGTGAAAGAGTAACAGAGGAACGGTAAAATTCATTTATTTTGTTTTTCTCTCCAATATTTTCCTACATTTGATATTTTACATTCGTAGACGAAGTGGAACAACACATAATGTTGATTATCAACAAACACCGTCTGCTGCCTCAACTGGTAATGTTTATCATCAACAACAAGTGATGGCAGCTACTCCTGACAAACAAATGTAAGAAGAAAATTTTCAAATAGAAAAAAAAAAACAAGAATCTTCATTTTTTTCTTCTATTCAAAAGAATTGATGGTAGTGCTCAAGTGGCTATGAGAGATGATTCCAATCCAGTTGTCTTTTTTGATATTGAAATTGATGGTGATGCACGGGGTCGTCTTGTTATGGAACTTTTTCGTCATGTATTACCACGTACAGCACAAAATTTTCTTGCGTTATGTTTAAATGAACATGGTTTTGGTTATCGTCTATCATATTTTCATCGAATTATTCCAGGTTTTATGGCTCAAGGTGGTGATTTTGAAAAATCGAATGGTACAGGTGGTTATTCAATTTATGGTGAAAAATTTGATGATGAAGGTTTTCCATATTTACATGATCGTGTTGGTCTTTTATCAATGGCAAATAGTGGTCCAAATACAAATGGAAGTCAATTCTTTTTAACATTTGTTCCATGTCCACATTTAGATAGAAAACATGTTGTATTTGGACAAGTTTTACAAGGTTTTCATATATTGAAAGATCTTGAACTGAGTGGATCAGATAGTGGTGATGTATCACGAGAAGTTAAAATATCAAATAGTGGTCAACTTCAATAATTAAAATAAACATAACAAATTTAAATATGACCAAGAAATATATTTATCTTGGATATTTAAAGTTATAAAACTGACAAGAAAGATTTTTTTGTATAAAATACACAAGTCTTTCGTAGTTATTAGTAAAATATAATAAAAAAAAAAGACATCTGTTTTTTGTCTCATAGATTAAATAAATACAATAATGGTAATGTTTTGATGAAAAATGATAAGATTTAAAACGAAACATTTTATTGAATTTTTTTTCGATAGTAAAAATCATTTTAAATTTATGAAGACTTAAATGAAGATTTCGACTTTTAATTAGTGAACATAAAAACCTCTCAACAAAAAATCAAACATATTTGTTTAGCAATTATTAAAGATCGAATTGACTGAAGTTTGTTTTTATTTCCAAAAGGCAAATCTAAAGAATAAACTACTTTTCCCGTACAACGGAACACATTCAACTATTCGTCGTCAATCGAAGTGATATTCTGCTCATAAGTAGTACCCACGAGAGAACTAACTGAATTGATACTCGTCGTTCCAGCTCGTATAGAATTCAAAAAGGAGGTCTCAATAAGATTAGAAAAGTCATAAAAGGGTTGATAGTTATCGGTCTCTGGAGTCGACTGATGACTGTTTTACTGAATTTTTGATCCAGCTGTAGGTATTTACATCTGAAACTCTATCCATAAACAAGTCAAATGACTAGTAGAATATTCTCTTCTCGAGATATTAAATTTCCAAAAAAATGATTATGTACCACATAAATCGATTTGACTTGAAAATTCAGTATCTCGACAAAGGAACATTCTTTTCAGCTGAAACTTTCACTATTTTCTAATAGCCATTTGACCTACTTATAGGTAAAATTTCAGATGAAAATTCCTTCCTTTTGATTATTCCATGAATACTTTATCATAAGTCGAAAATCCGACAAAATGGTAATAACTCTACTAGCAAGATGTATAGAAATAAGTTTTTTTTTTAATTTTCTCTACACTCGCTCAGTACAACTTATGAGCAAAGTATCACTTCGACCAGCAATTAATAATTAAATATGTTTCCTCATTAGTATAAAAGCTTCTGTATGATGCAAAACATCAGCCATTATTGTACATTCTACATCATGTTTGAAAACATATTTCTATTTTGAATTTCGTTCGTTTAAATAAAAATAAAGAAATGATTCTACAATCGATCCGATATTTTCTTATTAAAAAAAATAGTTTCTAACTCATTTCCTAAGATTTTTCCATTGCATGTTATAATTACATTCAAGTCATTTGTTTACTTTCTTTTTTCATAAACTAATGAATTGTTTTCGTAAAACTGGGGCCTCAGAAATAACCTATCAAAAAAAACCAAATAGAAAGCTTTCACCATATTTCGACCGAATGACACTTTCCAGCAAAGATCAACAATAAATTTTAGGTTTCTATAAAATTATTCAAATTACAATTTTCTTAATTCTCGTAAATAATTTATTTGAAATTTTTGAGTTTTCACTAGTCAATCTGACTTCGCCGAGGCTTCACATGATCTTCAGATACATCACAACAAAACTTATCAGATCTCTACGTTTCTTATCATTAATTACTGATGAAAGTATCGAAAAAAAAAGGCAACTTTTGCAATGAAGTACTCATGTCGCACGACCGCCGCTATGTCGCGATACTCATAAGAATTGACGGTTCATCGGTAGTAGATTGCCAGTCAGAGAACAATCATCCGTATGCCGCTACCAACGGCTTTTATTCTGCTCGAATCACATGGGAGATTGTACTAGATCCCAAGTGTGCCAATGAAATGATGATTTATGAATAAATGCTTGGAATTTTTCTCTATCATCAGGAAAACAAATTAGCTAATTTCATCAAAATACGGTGGAACTATTCAGTTTTTTATCTAGCGTAAGGACCAAGGAAGCGCCATCTCTCTGAAGATCAAATTGACTCTCCCGAAGTTTGTAGTTTTTCCGTGGACTATGTATCTGTGCTCTCAAAAAATTGGTGTTCGCCCTCCTAAAGTTTTACATCGCCTCTCTGGAAGAGTAAAATCTGGATAAAATACTAGACCTGTTCCATTATTTTTTTGTAGGTTATTTCACTCAGATCCGGTATGTTGAAATTCCATACAACGTAAATTTCTTTGAGTATAAGCATCAGAATATTCTCTATATTGATTAAGATTATAAAATTAATAAAATACTACTTTATTTGTCAACATTTCCTGCATCTTTTATTTCATATACGACTCATTACAAGTCTATTGTTTTTTTGATAATACTGAATGATTCTATTGATCAATTGATCATTCATAATGCCTATTTCCATCTGTTCAGAAGAAAACAGCGATAATAAAAAAAAGAAATTTGATATTTCAACATAGAAGTCATTATTTTAAGATTTATTTTAATTAATTAATAAAATTTAAATTCGATTTCGTTTATCTAACATTTCCATATTAAAGTAAACATTCTGTTTCTAAAAAATGGACATCGTCATCGACAATGTCATTATACATACTCAAGAGATCTGGTCCTACTATTCTTTTCATTTATTCTCTTGAGAATCAAATAACGACAAGCACAAATTTCCATTTTATTTGTACAATACAACAAGAAGAAAAAAAAACGAGCATACATATATAAATTAACATATGAAGTCTATTCATCCGGATATATAAAAAAGAAAAGGAAAACAAAACAAAACTATCTTTTCTGTTTTAATGATTGATTCCATAAATCAAATAATTGATTTTCTTGTCTTAAACTCGAATAATCATGATCATCAATTGTTTGATAAATATGTTTTAAATTTGTTGTTGATAATGATCTATCCATTTGACTACTATCTGTTGAATTTGACGTATTTTCATGATGATATGGACATATTATTGAATGTGTATGATATATAGGATAATGTAAATTTGAATTTTTTGAATAATATGAAAGATTTTTTTCATTTGTTTTTTTTAAATTATATTTATTTATAGAAATACATAAATAAAAACATATTAATATTAATATAAATGTTATTAAACCACCAATACATGAACCAATTAACATAATAAATAAATTAATATCATAAGAATTATTTTTTTCAAATTTTATTTCATTTGACATAAGTATAATAAGTTTATCTGTTAAATATACTCGACAATATTTATCACGTGTATATTTATATAATAAAATAAGACATATATGATATTGTTTATTTGATTGTATATGATTAGTTAAAAAAATTTCTGTTTGATTTGATAAAAGTTTTGGTGAAAGATAAAATGGTTCCGATATACTTATTTGTATATATTCAATTAAATTATCATTATCAATAATTGACCATTGAATAAAAAGACCATATTGAAATGATATTTGAACATATGAAATATTAAAATTTTGAATTTTTGGATTTGTTATTATTGAACATTGAAAATCAGATGAAAGAAATGATATAGAAGAATTATTTTTTAAACATGTCCATGTTGTTGTATTAATTTTTTTATTTTGATATAATATTAAATTTTTTAACCATTCTAAATGACAATTACAATCAAGTGGATTATATTGAAGATTTAAATAATTTAATTTTTGAAATAAAAAATTTTTTTCAATTGTTTTTATTTGATTATAACTTAAATCAAGATATAATAATGATAAAGATGTATTTACTATATCAATTTGTTTTATATAATTATTATTTAATGATAATTTTAATAAATTTTTTGGTATATCATTTAAATTTAATTTTAATAAATAATTATAATTTAAATTAATATTTATTATATTATCATTTAATAATGAAAAATTAAATGATATTAAATAATTTGAACTTAAATTTAAATCTTCTAAATTTTTATTTGTTTGTGAATTAATTAAAAATTCATTTAAATTATTTTTTGTTAAATTTAATGTTATTAATTGTGAATTATTGATTAAAATAATTGATGAAATAAAATTTTTAGCTAAATTAAGATGTATATATGATGTTGATAAATAAATTTTATTTGATATTTGATTATTTTCTAAATCTAATTGATAAATATTTAATAAATTTGGTATTTGTTTTAATTGACATGAACGTAATGAAAGTATTTCAAGTTTAGTCATATTAATAAAAATATTTTCAAGATTAATTTGACTTAAATTAAATTTATTTAATTTAATTATACGTAAATTTTTTAATGGATAACGTGTTAAAAATTCTAATGAATTAATTTTATTATCACCTGTTAAAATTAATTCTTCTAAATAATTTCCTAATAAACGTAATAACTCATTATCAATAAATGATATTGAATTATTCTCTAAATTAATTCGACGTATTGTTTTTATATTATCAAATGATGAACGTGTTAAATTTTTAATATTATTATTTGTTAATATAAGTTCATCATATGGAAATGAACGTTTAAATAATGGAATTTCATTAAGAGTTTTTTCGTCGCATTTTATATATGATTCACCATTTGTTAATATTCCACAATGACAACGTGATAAATAATTATCGGTTAATGGACAAGATTTTACTTGATTTATAAGAATAAATAAAATAATGAATAAAAACATCTGAAAGAAAAAATATATATATATATATGTATAGACTTAATTCGAGACAGTAGACGATTAATATTCTAGAAAAAAAATTCAAGACTATCTAACTATTGACTTATCTCTCTTGAGCTTAGCCATGTGTTCCATAATTTCTTCGTTTTCAATTGTATGTGAACAAAAGAGAAAGAGAAGCAAATGAAAATGAGAGTCGATTATCTCTGTCAATAGCTGATTGATATTCTTTATACAATTTTCAACAAATAAGTATCCAAAAATATCAAGACTAACAGTTGAGCAAAACTTTTCTGACTTATTTATGTAATAGAAAAAAAAAATGATGATAAGAATCAATGCTCATATAGATATATAATGATCAAAAACAATCATCTATGACGTAAGTGAATAAATAAGCAAGAGATAGGCTACAGGAAACATATATATATATATATATGCTCATCTTTATCAAATTTCGAGAGCTGTTGATAATATATTAGTGACGTGTATGGCGCATGTCTCATCGCTGTAGGCAGTCTAGTTCATTGACTCTCTTATCCCTGCTGTGTTAAGGAAAAAAAAAGACCCTAAAAAATCAATTGTCACTTCATTTCATGATGATAATGACCAAAAAAACATTAGATAGTTTGATAGAATTGAAATGACAGGAAAAGAAATTATTGTCACTCATCACAAAAAGCAACAATTTTTTTTTCTAGACAGCAATAAACCGGATGATAGACATACACATCCGTACATATATGTGTAGAATCTTATTGTGAGCGAATAAGTTCATCAATACATACCCATGTTGCTTGTGTAATCTTACTTGACACTCCGCCTATTTCGACAAGATACAAAGAGCAAAAAAAAAGATAGTCAAAAATGTATGGTGATGTAACAAATCGGACACGCATGTAGAATCAACAAAAAAAAAAAAAAAACTGTAAGAATGATAGAAATCGAGAAGGAGGAAGAACAACAATAACAATAATATTGCGTGACTTACTATGAGAAAGATCATCTATTTGTTTTGTACAATGCATGTATAACGAACATTGTCTTTATCTCAAGAGAAAAAGAAAATACAAGAAAAACGACTAATCAAATGAATGTTCATTTTTTTTTCTTCTTGTATTCACTTAATTGAAAAATATTAGTATACTATAAATTAAATATGTATGTGAATGAACAAACGACGATGATGAGAGAGAGAAAAAAAAAGAAAAGAAAAAGCTTTAAATGAATTAAGAGCTTCAACCATGTCGATATATACCACTCAACTTAAAACATCGATCACAAAAAACAAAAAAAAAAGAAAAACGATTATCGGCTTCCCGTGTCGGCCATAAAGCACTGAGAAGAATAAAAGAATCAACACCTGTTTGAATAAGAAAATGTAAAAGGTGCAAAGTGGCTGATGGTCGATGCTCTAATCTTCAAATAATTCTTGTAACGCAATTCACTCTAATGATAAGTGGTTTCATTTCAATTCCTTTACTGAACAGGTGAAACCATTTGTTTTTCTTTTTTTTTTTTTTGTATTATCAATCTTATTTTGAAAAGAGTGAATGTACCAAAAGATTTATTGTTACTACAAATATATATATATATATATATATATATATGCAAATAGGCGAACCATGAAATGCTCCGTTATTGATAAGATGAGAGTGGACATACATATACTCATCATTATACTAATCAAGCATACACATACTCTTAACCTAGGTAACACTCTACAATTGAATTAGAAATGTCTTCGATATGGATGAATTGACAGTTATTGTCTATAGAAAAGGATGATGATGATGATGATGATCGATTCATAGTAATTTGTGCAAGTGGCTTTTTTTTCTTTTCAAATATATACATTGGCATATGGCTGACGTGTAATAGAAAAAAAAAATCAAAATAAATCAATGATCAATGGTAGACAGAATCAACAAATAAACGTATTGGTATGTGAATATGTTTGATAGGAATATGAGCTTAAAAGCAAACAATCAACATTATGAGAATGACATAGACATATAAACAGACAGAAGAAAGAAAGAAAAGAAGATTTTAAAATTTCAACAATATAATAAGGATATTAGCGGTGATGGAAGAAAGGTTAAATGAATTGAACTAAGCTCAAACGTTGACAGTATGTTCATAGATTTTGTCAGCTATGTACACATCCTGCTGTCGTGTCAACGGATCAGATCTGATAACAGACAAATATAATATCGTCAACAAGTGAATTTATTCATTCACATATTGAAGAGTTGAAATCTGATAGGAGTATAAAAAAAAATAGTTTTATAGATTAACAATCAAAAAAAAACAGGAAAATGTTCTCAAGAAGAATTTATATATATTGATTAATTCTCGTTACATAGATTTGATTGCTCTTCATAGAATCAATCATTGATTTAAATCAAACTAGTTTAGTGCCTTAAGGATGATAAAATAATTGGTAAAAACTTATTCTACACAGTAAATACTTGATTAGACTTCCAACGGGCAAGATGACATTGAACAAGGCGCAACGATGTATGTCAAATGTAGACGGAAGAAAAGACAACAGTTAATGTTTGTCAGATTTTATACAATCAGCCCGAATTTATTCGTCGATAAAAAAAAGAAAAAGAAGAATTTGATGAAAACGCACTATCGGAGTCCCATGGTTCTCTAGTATTCTAATCGATTAATAATGCGCGAGTTTTTCATGCAAATATGATTAGATGACGATATTACAACTATGACTATTTCTTGCTTTTGGTTTTTTTTTTTCTATTCTCGCTGCTTATTCCTGTTCAGTTAATCAAGAAAACGAAGAAGAAAATAGAAAGACATCGACATTCTTCTTTTGCTCTTGTTCCCGTTAGTCTCTTTGGGTATAAGAAAAACATTAACATCATACAAATGCAAGTCGAAATTAACACTCTCACTAGTTTATTCATTTTTTCTCTCTCTTCTTCATTGTCATATATATCAAGCTTTCTTCTCGATTTCTTTAGGGATCTCATATACTCGCACATAGATATAATCTATGTTTGTCAACTGAAGGCCATATTCAGTCACGACTAATCCAACGGTTTCAATTTTGTACCATTCAGTTATAATGATATAGACAAAAAGAAAAAAGAGTAAAAATGTTTGCACGGTTGATTGAAGTTCAATGATTAAACTCAAACGGACTGTTCATTCATATGATGACTAATAATGAGCATATGACCGTACATATATATATATATATATATCGTATCCAATGTGCATATATAAATATATATATATATATAGTCTCTTTGATATGGAAATGTGCGTGCTGGTGTTATCGCATTTCGATGTTTTTAATTGTATAATGTTTTAGTAATGATTTGAGGCGGTGAGCGTAAACTATGTATATTCATTGATGTTATTAAAAACAAAAAAAAAGTTAATCAACAATTGTTTTCCCATTATATACGATAAAATGCATTAGACAGCCGTCTGTCCTTTTTATATTCGACTTCTGTCACATCCTTGTCGAGAGTTATCTGTCAGAAACTCATCCACGCTCATCGTTTAACAATCATATATCTATACACGCATATAGTTTGACCTTCAAATGAAGAATTGTACTAATCTACGTATCCATTCGACTTGAACCTATTCATTATATTAAATAGAGAAGTTTGCATGCAATATTTATCATTTTATTAAGAAGAGAACATCTGAACTGTTCAATCATATCGATAAATGTACATATGGAAAGCAACAGATTAATGTCAAAATAAAATATTGATTTGACAAAAATTAAACTTTCATTAGAACTTTGTATCTCTTTGAAAGACATTCAATTTTTAAAAAAATCAAATACATTTATTTGATAGATTTCATCATATTACATAAAATAAATGGATTTAATAATTATATTCTTAAATACGAAATAGTTAATTAGAAAATAATTAATTTCGCATTTCAAGAAAGAAATCTTCTTATTATAAATATTCAATCAATTAGATCATTGTTACATAAACGATAAATGTCATTATTAGTTAATATTATCCTATTATCCTTCAGAGCTCATCCAATATTCGCTAATACAATAAAGATAATTACACATATTCTGAGACATATGATGTCATACAGATTAGAAAAGAAGTATTGGTTTGATAAAAAAAAGTTTTTTTTTTTCTGCCTTATTCTTGAATCAAACATTTATTATTGTAAGTTATTTTATATCAAATGATTGCTTATAGTTCTACTACAGATAATAAATGGCGAGAAGAACATAGCTATTTATAAATAAGATGATAAATATCGACGACAACAGGCGTATATATGATTCACAAATGTCCGTAATGAAAGAGTAACGGGACTATTTTTTTTTGTTTTGGTTTTGCCACATCATTGCGTCTGTTATTTCTTTATATATATATATATTACTTTCACATCATGTCTCTTTTGCATTTATCATGACGAAAGATAAAAGAAATCGTTTTCGAAGTAGATTTTCTCATGGAATTTGTAAATGTTTTAATATATTTACATTGTGTTCACGACAATCAACATCATGTATTGGTGCAGATCCATCTTATGAGAATACATTTATTATATCAACTCCTGTCATAAAGCAATCAAATATGCATTTATCTCAAAGTCGAATAGATTATAATCATCTTAAATTGTCTTTCTATCCAACCACTTTTACTTCTATCGATCAAGTATGTTATGTATGTCGAGAATGTTTGGACTGTCTTTAGCCTTACACAAAAAAAAAATTGTCGACATTTATCTTGATCCGAGGCCAAGTTTTCTGGCATCTCAGTATATATATATGTATATATATACATTTTCTGTTTCTCTTTTTCGCTTCCACTTTATACAACACTATACTTTGTAGCTGTTCATATGCAACAGATGTAAAATGCTGTTTTGTAATCTCTCATCATTATGCACTTCTTCACTTTGTTAAAAGTTACTCTTAGCATTCGAGTAAAGAAAGAAAATCGTTACTAGGGTTTGTGTACATGAGTGTGTTCAAAATCAAGTCTTTTCTTTTTCTTTCTAATCATATACACTCGCATATGATGCACTATACCTGATCATATTTGATGAATGAAATGTAAGCAGTGTGTAGTATGAATGAGAGATATAAACTAAAAGCATATATATATATGATCATTCGAATCATGTCTATGGTAAGTATTTTAACAAGAAAAATGAAAGAGGAAAAAAGTGATCGAGTAGGTTTGTATTTATATATTTTATAGAAAAAATTGTCTCGTCATCTGATGCCACAAATCGTATTAGTCGATTCGGATTTTTGTACCGATAACAATAATATGATGCGTCATGTGGTTAATAACGATAATAGAGCAAGTGAACATGAATACAAAGGTAAGACAGAAAAAAAAGAAATACTGCATTGTTATTATTAGATATGTCAAAAAGAAGAACCAGTATCATCTTTTTCATCAATATCATCATCGCCCACTTCGGACTGTCATCTATCCTTGACAATTCATCAATGTTACTCCACCAGTACATTACCATCTGTGACTACGACTAATACAGACATGCTCAATAAAAGTACAAATAATATTATTGAAAAATCATCATTACCACAAACTCAAACATCATCACGTTTTTCTTATTTAATTCGACCATCAACACCATGTATATTTGGTCGAGAAAATTATGATGATGAGCAAATGAATGATGATGAATTTTTTTTAACTGCCGGTGGTATTGTTCATTCATGTCCAAATATTTATGAATTATCAATTGATAATAATCGAAAATTACAATCATGTGATCAGTTAATGTTTATTGATCAGAGAACAAAATTAAATAATAGTGATAATTTAAATTGTTATGATACAGAATTTGATCGTTATTCAATATTACCACGTTTTCATTCAAATTTATCATCAGTATCAACAGATTCAATTGATTCGGAACTGAAATTATATAAAGAAAGACATGCGATTGGATTTTCTCGTCCATGTCATGATAATATTTCAATTTATTCATCATTTTTACCAACAACATGGAGATCAGACAATTATCTTTTATTAATGCCACTTATACATCATCAACATTCTTCATTATTTAATTTAATTGGTCATGGAAAACGATCACGTTCATATGATATACCAGTAGGACAAACGTATTCATCTGTTATTGTATGAATTATTTGTTTATTTGTTTGTTTTTTCTTTTTATTCCCTGTGATATTTTAAATTTTATGAAATTGTTCTTGATGGAAATAAATCATTTTTCATCATTTCTGTTTATTTTCTCATTCGAGCCATATAATTGAATATGACATGACCATGAAGGAAAATTTAGACATTATGTTTACATCATTTATGCTAATTCAATGACATTAGCGTAAACCTTATCTATCAGATTGATATTTCTGAACAGTAGAAAAATGTGAAACAGAATATATTTGACCTTTAATTAATCATTTTGATTATATATCTAAATTTATCAAATAATAAATATACAAGTATATTGCCATTATTAGAGTTTTTCGTTTTCGTTGATAATTTATAAAAAGTTATAAAGCTTTAAAATCTATTCTTTTCGTCTGTATGAATATTGATCAATGATTTCATTTTGTATTACGAATGTATAAAGATCAATCTATAATTATGAGGTTAGATTAAAATCGTTAAAGAAGAACTCGTCTCTTTCTATATTGTTGTTTTTGATGTGTAGACATATTCTTTGTATAAACTGATGATGGATGTTATCATCAGATTAGCTGGTACAATCTTAAAAAGTCTATTCTTATATCTTCTATTGCAGTTTGTTGCTTGTTTTTTATGATCTTATTTTGCTTATCGAAAGTTTTATCGATGTGCTGACATATCCTGTTGAGTTTATATTGCATTGCTACATAATGAAAGAAAACATGGACTTCATCATTACCTCTTCATTAGGTCACCATATGGTACTTGCATGTATTTAGAATTATAATATATACATATATGAATAACATAGGCGAATGTTTATCTTCGAAAGTGTTTTCCGAAGATAACATTTATTGGTTTTTTTTTTGTTTAGAATTAATGAGTTTCAAAAATCAAATTTTATCTCACAAGAAAACCTCTTCACGTGTCAAACCGTGCTTTTCAACCGAGATAATGTTTATTTGATGAGTGTTAGGAAAGTCGAGAATAGTTAGGTTTTTTCTGGCCTTCGTTCTCGAGATAGATTTTTCAATAAAAAATTCTCTCATGTGTACAAGCAATTTTTGTTCATATATTTATATTTTCAGAAAGAAATCACTAGAAAAGCTAAAACTTACACAATGAACTAATCTCATTAAGAACTTTGTTCATGCAAATTTTCAAGGCGAAAGTCAATTTTCCACGTCATCTAAAGGGGACTACAGTATTTTGTTGAAAAATGCAGTAAAATTTCGATAGTTCAAGAATGCAGGTGTGGAAAACCAAACCATATTAGACTTTTCTATTACATGCCAGTACTTATTATATAAGCACAGTCGCAGTCAAAAAGCGATTTGATACCTGAAGAGATTTCCTTATCGTAATGTATTTCATTACTTTTGTATGGGTATAAAGAAAAAGTGCATTTATTGCTTTAAAGTTTTATTTGAATGTTTTTACATACATTAAAAAGAAAAAAACCATAAGAAAACAAATTTAATCTATTTGATATGGTATTACTTTATAAGGATTAAGAATACATTTTGGATCGAACATATTTTTCATTCGTTTCATTAATTCTAATGATTGTTTGCCTTTATTTAATTGAAGATATTTTGATTTATGTAAACCAAGACCATGTTCAGCTGATATAGAACCACGTTCTTTAGCAACCCATTCGTATAACCATGGTTCAAGTGCATGTTTTATTTCATCGGAATAACCATTTTTAACAGTTATATTTAAATGAAGATTTTGATCACCTAAATGTCCAAAACCTGTAACATTTCGAACATTTGAAAATTGTTTCATGCGTTTTTGTGTTTCTTCAACTAATTTATACATTCGAGATGGTGGTAAAGAAAAATCATATTTAAATACATAACCATCACTAACAAGTGCTTCGGGTACACGTTCACGTATAGACCATAAATCTTTATATTGTGTAAGATCTTGTGCGAGTGTACCATCTGTAATAAATTCTTTTTCTAATGCTGCATTAGCTAATTTTTCTAATGTTGTTTTTGCTTGTTCATCTGTTGAACTCATTGTTTCAACTAATATATAAAATTTATTTGGTTCAATTGGGTTATTTATTTTTTGTAAATTTTTTAATGATAAATTATATGTAGATTCATCTAAAAATTCAATTGCTGATAATGTTTCACCACATATTTTTCTTGCTAATCTCATTGTTGAAAGAATATTTTCAAATGATGAAGAAGAAAAAAATCCAAGTCCAACACCTGACATTGCTGATGGACATACTAATGCAACACGTGTTATTATACCTAAAATACCTTCAGAACCAATAAATGGTTGTTTAAGATCAATACCAGTATTATCTTTTCGTAATGATGTTAAACAATCAAGTATACTACCATCAGCTAAGACAATTTCTAAACCAAGTACAGCTGAACGAAGAGAACCAAAACGAACAACACGTATTCCACCAGCATTTGTTGCAACATTACCACCAATTAAACATGATCCTTTTGCACCTAAATCTAATGGCATTGTATGTCCAAGTTGAAGGACATGATTATTTAATGTTTCTAATATACAACCAGCATCAGCAATTAAAACTCCACTATTTTCATCAAAATCACCAATAGAATTAAGTGAACGTAATGAAAGTACAATTTCATCAAAAACAGGTACTGATCCTCCAGCAAGACTAGTATTTCCACTTTGTGGACAAACAGCTAATTGACGTTCATAACAATAACGAAGAATTGCTTGAACTTCATCAACAGTTTTAGGTCGAAGAATAAGTTGTGATTGTCCTTGACATGTTTTTATCCAATCTATATTATATGGTAAACAATCATCAGGATTTGTTATTGCACGTCCATCTGGAAGAAGTCTTTCAAAAAAACTTATATCTTTATCAGTTAATGTAGCATAATGAGGAGAACGACGTAATTTAGGATGACGTACACGAGTTAAAGGAGAAGTTGAAAGACGACGGACAATTTGAGACCACATTATGAATACTATTTAGTAACGGATATTTTATTATATTTTATCTTATCTAATCAACTAATCAGCTGATTCGTCTTTTCTATCGACCAACTCAAAGAACACAATTTACCCCTTTCCTCCGAAAGACAGCGACGTCTGTACAATTATTCTTTGCTTTGTTTTTCTCTATTGAAAAAAAAAAAAATTTCATAATCTCAATAGTTTATTAGATCATTTTTATAATATCAAATAAAATACAAAAGATCATATTATGTTTAAAACTTTTAATCAAGCTTGATTGACAAGTGGTATACATAAATCATTAGTACGAAACCAAGGTAATGTCCAAGGTGGATTATAACCGCCAACACGAATAGATGCTTGTTCATTAATTAATTGAATATGATCAACTTCAGTTGCTTTTCGAAGTTCTGTTTCTCTTGCAGTAACTCGTTTACTTGTTAAATTCA
The DNA here is from genome assembly GCA_905250125.1 of Rotaria sordida. Lineage (NCBI taxonomy): Eukaryota > Metazoa > Rotifera > Eurotatoria > Philodinida > Philodinidae > Rotaria > Rotaria sordida. Next base: position 108,129 of record CAJNOL010000087.1, read on the forward strand.
TATTAAATTTAATACAAGCCAATAGTAATGGATCATTAATAGCAACAAGTTTTACATTAGTATCTATTGGTTTAGGTAATTGATCGAGTGTTGAAAATTGACTTGCTGGCATAATAAATGCCATACGTCGACGACCAGAGTCAGAATCTAATTGTTGCATAATGACAGGTATTGTCATTGGAATTTTTTGTTTTTTTTCATTTTTGCCTGTTATGTATTGAAAAAGTGGTCGAAATCCAATGGATAATTTATCACCAAAATCAGTTGATGCCTCAACAGTATAATCAACTTGTGCCCATAATTGTGAACGATAACGACGTACTTCATATTTAGAACCTTTACTAACAATATCAAATGGTGGTGTTTCACTATTGATTGTACCAAATAATTGTGATAAAGGGTTAGCCAGTGCTAGATGAAAACTAGCTATCGCCAAGAAAGATATAACAACTATCATAGAATGCATATCTGTTCTGTTTGTGAATAGAATGATATTCGTCTGTACGTTTGCACGTTGCTTATGTACTCTTTGGTAAATGTTCGAGACAATAACAAAGAAGAGAGAAATAAAAGAAGGAAAATAAAACGATTATGCAACCCAGTTATATTTAGTACATAGAAGTCTAGTGTTTCAAATAAAGAAGTTTTTTTTAATCTGCGACAAATATTTCAAAAAAATTTCGAAAGTATTTACTATTATTTCTAATCTCATCCAAAAATTTCTCATCAGATATATTTTTAGTTCATTAATAATTTTTTACAGAATTAAATTTTCTCAAGAGATAGAGGGTACTAGTCAACAAAGTTTTAAAAATATATATATTCTACAAAGTTATCTCCATTGGCTTTTACGAATGATCCTATCGTTGTACAGATAGAACAGAAAAGAAAAACGAATTGTCAGATTAACTTTAAATATAAAAATTCATTGCGCCAATTTTTTTTTAATTATGAAAAAACTATATTCACTTCAATTTGAATTGGAGTTATACTAATAATACAATTTACATAGTACAATAATATCTTTTTAATTCGTATGTTAATAGATTTTTTTCTTTTTTTAATATTCAATTTCATTTTCAGATAAATGAAGAAAGTAACTGATAATTCAACAAGATCTAAAAATCAAACAACTCTTGGACAATATTGGGCATCAACTGGATCTAAAGTGTTAGAACCTAATACTAAACATGAACAACAAATGGTTCAAGAAGATGATGATATTGAATTACTAGCTGCTGTGGAACAATTTGAAAAAAATAATACTCTTCCTCGTTCAATAACTACTACGACTACGACTACCACAACCACTACAACAAAAACAACAACAACAGCAGCGTCCACATCAAAATGGCCAATATCTCATAAACCAGAACAAAATCCAAAACAAACATATCAAGCATCAATAACAGCACCTCCAAATGATAATGAACAAATGCATACATATCCGGATTTTGATCGACAATCAGGTCGTGTATGGATTTATCCAACAAATTATGAAAAACGTGATTATCAATATAAAATAGTTAGTATAGCATTATTTCAAAATACACTTGTTGTTTTACCAACTGGCCTTGGAAAAACATTTATAGCTGCTGTTGTTATGTTTAATTATTGTCGTTGGTATCCAACAGGTAAAATTATATTTACAGCTCCAACTAAACCATTAGTTGCTCAACAAATGGATGCTTGTGCTAAAGTAATGGGTATAAGAAAAAGTGAAATGTGTGAAATGACTGGTGGTGTTAGTCCAGAGGAACGAAAAAGACTTTGGTTAGAAAAACGTGTCTTTTTTTTAACACCACAAACATTAAATAATGATCTTGTTAAATCAACTTGTCCATGGTCTAAAATTCGTTGTTTAATTGTTGATGAAGCTCATAGAGCACTTGGTCAACATGCTTATTGTCAAGTAGAAATTACTATTTCATTTATTTTCTTCTTTATTTATGATTTTCCTTTTTCTTGAGTTAGGTTGTTCAAGAATTATGTAAAAATGGTGAAGAATTTCGTGTTCTGGGACTTAGTGCAACACCAGGAAATAATGTTGAAGTAAAACAAAAACAAAAACAAAATTGATTTTCTTTTTCAATTTGATTTATTTTTTTCTTTATAAATAGGCTGTACAAAATGTTATTAATAATCTTAAAATATCTCATATTGAAATGCTTACAGATGATTCACCTGATATAAAAAAATATAGTTTTGATAAAATAATTGATAAAATTGTTGTTGGACCAAATCAATTAATGCAAAATTTGCGACAATGTATTTTAAATATACTTAGACCACCGGTTGAAACACTTCATCGATTAGGAATTTTATATCAAAAAAGTCCAGAATATATTACAAGTGGTTCGATTATTTTGACTATGAAAAGAGTGGCAAAAGATAAACCAGCTAATTTAAATGTATGTAAACAATAACTTTTATAAAACTATTCGACTAGAATTATTTTCAACTTTTTTCTCGCTTTCATAAATGCTAAGAAAACTTCAAATATTAATTTTCATAGAGAATTTTATTTTCAACAAGAGCTTTCGAAAATGAAAATCATTGCTACTATTCCAAGAATAGAATCCCTGAAAAAATCAAAATCAAGTTTTTCATACCCTAGAATTTACAATTAGCATTTTAATTGAATTGCCCAAAATTATAGAGCCAACAATTCTCTATAAAATAACGAGGAGAAACTAGCAGACTTCAAGATTAAAATCTTCGCTATTTCCGCTCTCGAAGATATTCTTTAACCGAGATACATTATTTTTGTGGAAGATACGAAAATGGTATTTCTATACGAAATAATAGATGAAACGACTTTTGTTCCTTTCATATATATCTCGATCAGAAAACGTTGTAGAGAGCTGGAAGATATAGAAAATTGTTTGTTCAATTATTCTGAGTAATGCAAACAGAATTCTATGAGTTGAAAAAAATTGATTTTGAGTTTTTCAGAAACTCTATATTTGAGAAAGTAGTGATGATCTTGTTGGAAATAAAATTCTCTATTCAAATCATTATCTGAATTTTTCTTGGCGTCTATAAAAGTGGAAAAAATTGAAAATAAACTGGGTTAAATAATTCTTGGAATTACTGTATATCTTCATTGAAAAAATTCGAGAGAAGAATATCGGATAATCGAATTTTTAATTTATAACGTATTAGAGATAGTATACATGATTATCCAGGTATATTCAACTTGTTTCAAGATACTTGTTGTATTTATTAAATATAAATGAATGAAAACTTCACCTAACACAGAGATAATAAGTGAAGCAGTTCTACCAAGACTGACTTCATACAGAAACTTAGATGTAAAATTGTCTCAGAATTTTTGCTTAAAATAATCCATGGAACATTTGCTTGTAAGAGTATCGAACAGATATAGAAAAAAAAGAATCGACTTCTAATCATCAGTACATTTAGATATACATATTCATAAAGATGTGTTTTTAATTAATAAACTTAATCAAATAAAAAGTTACTAACGTTTAAATTGAATGTTAGAATCAAGTTGATGAATTTATTAATGGAAAATTGGAAAAAACAGACATGTTAACTTAGTTTTGCCTGTTTAATAGAATTTGTCGGATCTTGGTCTAAAAATTTTGAACCCTACGAGCTCTACTAGTCAACCATCTCTCATATAATAGCTGATTTGAAAATCGAACTAATTCCATCTTAGTTATTTTTTCTTATAATTACTTATGAATTTTTAGTTTATAAACGATATATTTCCATTGATAGTTTGATTTGTTCAATTTTTCATCTATTAAAACTTTATTAATCATTTAATATGAATAATTGATAAATAAAGTTTGTATTTTTTTTTAGGATAAACAATATCAAGAAGCTAAATGTGCACTTTTCTTTGCTATATCATTTTATCATGCTCTTGATGAATTAGAAAAACATGGTTTACAATCTGTATATAATTTCTTTAAAAAAAAATTAACTGAAGATAAAAGAAATAGTTCTTTACATTTAACATTTCGAAATAATACTGAATTAAGTAAAATTTATACTGAATTACAAAATTTATTTGATTTATCACAAGTTAGTGCAGAACAACGATGTAAAACAAGTCTTCTAATAGCTCATCCTAAATTATCAAAATTACGTGAATGTGTTGTTGAACATTTTCAAACATTTGAACGTACAAAAACAAAAGCAACTGATCAAACAAGAGTTATTATATTTAGTGAAAAACGTGATAGTGTTAGAGAAATAACAGAACTTCTTGAACAAGATCGACCATTAATTAAACCAATGTCATTTATTGGACAAGCAGCATCTCATGCTGGAGGTAAGTTAGATTTTCCAAGAAATGTTTCGAGATTGTCAGGATTAGAAGTTGATTAGAAGATTTTTGTTAAAATTGATCGGGTCTTGAAGTTGAAGGTTAAGCAATTTTTTTGGAAATTGATAAGTTAAACAATAATAAAACGCTGGAATTCCGCTAGATGGGTAAGCATCGAATCCAAACTTTGGCTCGGTATTTGGGATAAATAGTTCGGAAAGTGTCGAGTATTTGAATAATTGTTCAAACATTTCTTGAAGTATATGGACAATCATGGAAGTGGATCTACGACAGTTGCTCACTAAGACACTTTCTCACATGTGTGTGAGTGCAGGTATAAATATGAATAAAGAAAAGACCCAAACCAACACCCACATCTCAACGAACAATTGTTCATCTCCACATGAAAGTACTCTAAGGTTCCGTTGAGTTCAGGCTCGAGTATTTCTGAACATTGTTGACTTTTGTTTTAGTATGTCTGTAGGTCTTCTGCTTTTGAATCATTTATTCTAATGTTTATAAATTCATCGTAGCCAAGTCTGAAATCCTTTCTTTTGGTTTATTCCTATTTCCTTTTAATAAATAACTGAAAGTGATCGCAATCAAGACCGAATCTGAATCCGTACGTTCGGATTCAATGCATACCTACCACTGGAGAAAAACGAAAATTTTTCAAGACTGAAAGATTATCTTTAATATTTTCATATATATATATTCTATAAACGAACGATTATATTTAGAGGGTATTAATCAAAAATTACAGAAAAAAGTTGTGAGTGATTTTCGTGCTGGTGGTTATAATGTACTTGTTGCAACATCAATTGGTGAAGAAGGTTTAGATATTGGTAGTGTTGATTTAATTATTTGTTTTGATGCACTTAAATCACCTATTCGACTTGTTCAACGTATGGGTCGAACAGGACGTGCTCGACAAGGTCGAATTGTTCTTCTTATGACTGAGTTTGTTTATTTATTATTTTTATTCTTTAATTTAATTTAATTTTTGTTTTTGGTTTATTTAGAGGTAAAGAAGAACGAACATATTATGAAGGTGAAATACAACAAAAACGTATATTTAAATTAATTGTTGATGGTTCACGTATGTTACAATTATATCGTAATAATCTTCGAATGATTCCACATGATATTCAACCAATATGTCAAGAAATGATGGTTAAAATGAATGATGAAATAGATCTATCAGAAAACGACAATAAAAAAAAATTCAAAACAAATGATTCTGATTTTCAGTCAATGATTAATAAAACTAAACAACAAGGTTAAAAATAAAAGAAAACCAATTAATTCTTTCTAGTTTTTTTAAACATGATTTTGTGTTTCTAGAAACTTTATTGAAATTATTTCGTAAAGATAAATTACTTAATGATAATGAATTTTATCATTGGGTAAGAAATTATCAATTAAATGATAATAATAATGATGGAAAAATGAACATATCTATTGTAACTTGATTTTTTTATTTTCATTTATTCAATGCATTCTTAAAAAGATTTTATTCTATAGAAAGATCGTTTGAATTCAATGATTAAAACAGCGACGAAAAAATGGTCAAATGAACAACGTGAAATTCAAAATTCTTCAATGCATTCATCTCGAACAAAAATATTTGTAAATTTTATGAAAAATTATACAAATGAAAGAGTTTATGTTGATATTCCAAATAATGTAAGTTATATTCGAAATTCAAATATATGAAATCATAGAGTTATATTACAGTTATGATATTAGATAAAAAATTATATTTGATATCTTATTAGAAAAAAAAGCTAGTAGCGCTATCTCTGTGAGATCAAAAAGTGAAACACGATGCAGCTACTGTTGCTGATCAGAGAAAGATTATTTTATTCTGTCAATTTTGAGACACATTTGTTCACCATATTTAATCCTCTAGAAATGCAATAACGACATAGCTCATGTGTCAGAATGAGATGTTATTGATATACGATTTTTGATCGTATATCGACATCCGTTACAGCAAGGTGGGACATTGCTAAGACGTCTGTCATAGTCTGTGATAGTCTTTGACTGGCGTATGTGACAGTCTCTGTCTAGTACCTGTCATATCTATGATTGTCTCTGACTAGCATCTGTCACGGCCTGTGACAGTTTTTGAATGACATTTGTTACGGCCTGTAACGGTCCCTAACTAGCGTTTGTTATGGGCTGTACCGATCCTTGAATAGTATCTGTCACGGTCTGTGATGATGTCTGGCTAGCGTGTGTCACGGTCTATAACGGCTTCTGAATAGCGTCTGTCACGAACGGTGATGGTATCTGAGTAACGCCTGTGAAGGTCTTTAACTAGTGTCTGTCACTGTTTATGGGGATCCAGACTTTTGCCCTTATACTTCAATATTCCTTCTAAATTATGTTTCACAAAAAAAAGAACGAAACTTTTTTAGACATGGCCAATTGATGAACCAATAACAAAACATGAACCAACAACGATGGAAACCAATATTCCTAATCGACCAAAAATGCCATCACCATTTGATCGATCAAAATTAAAAGAACAAATAAAAACGAAGCGAACTTGTTCACCACTTGATCTATCAAAAATGCCAGAAGAATGTGATCAATTATTAAATCTTCAACCAATTATTCATCAACAACAAGAAGAAATACTTGATGAAGAAATTGATTGTGGTGATTTATTTGGTAGTAAGTATTTGTATGATTTCTTTTTCTTGTAATTGAAAAGAACAATACTATTTTTTAGCTGGTTCAACATTTGATATAACATGTACACATTCAGAATCAATTCTTCCAACAACACCACATTCAATACAAAATGAATCAATACATGGTCATGTTGGAAATTCTAATGTTATTATTAATGATAATAATGATAATATTGGAAATTTTAATGTTACAATGGATGATCTATTTCCAGCATCTCAAACATCTCATTCATCACCAACATTACAATTAAATGATATAAAATCTCAACAAAACAATGTTTTTGATGATGATGATATGGATGATGATGAATTATTAGAAGCTTTTAATAAACATATGGAATCATCACCAAAACAGATAACTAATCCGAGTCCTGTATTAATACTTACTAATAGAGTTAACACACAAAATCAAGAAAATATTCACACAGCTGATATAACATTACCAAAATTTGATTTAGAATTTAGTTTTGATGATCTTGATAACAGTGATGAACAAATAGACAATGTACTTGACATGTAAGTTTTCATTTATAATTCTTCTTAGAAGAGAATGTGCTTCGATCTTGATGAAGTATGAAAATTTTGAAAAAAAAAAAGGATTTGTTCTTGTTGACCTTTCTTTTTTCAAGTTATGATCACTATGCCACACTTTGGACTTGCCAAAAAATATATATCGGAAAATTTTCAATAAGAGATTTTTGGTTTAATTTGTTGACTATGCATAGACCGCAAAGTCACTGAAATATTGTAGAAGTTTTAGTCGAAATCAATGATTTCCTGTTGAGATAACAAGTTTTTAAGGTATCTCAAGATTTTTGAATTAGTAATAAAATCATGCTTGTTACAAAGTTCGATTATCTCAACACGGTAACTTTAGTTTAGGCAGCGAGTTTAGAACATATTAGTGACTCTGAAGTTTACACATAAGTAAAATATCAAGTTAGAAATATCTTAGCCGAGTTTCTTTTAGAAATACCTAACAACAAGTCGAAAACGCAGTAAAATAGTCATGCATCGATAAAGAATGTCGACACGAACAAAAATTTTTCGTGCCAAAGTCTTATGACAAACAGATGCAGCTACATTGAACAACTGTCTTCTTGTTAGTTTCGCTAATGATATCTTCGTTTGTAATTTATGATTCTAGCGTTAAGTACAATGATTGAGTCAAATAAAGTGATAAAAATGTTCTATTTCAATCTGGTGAATATATCTATAGTATAATATATAATTCATTTAATCCAGTAATTCTGTTAATAAGAGAATTAGTAAATTAGACATATATTTCATATACAGAAACAGATGACGGAGGGAAATATCCGGGGTGTCCGTCTCCATTTGGATTCATTTATACATTATTCGGTAGATTATACTGAGGTAAGAAAAAGCCTTCAAGGATTCGGAACCATCCTACTGGCGAACGGTTGTAATCATTATTGAGAGCCACTCATTTCGAAAAAAAAAACCAAAATGATCTATTTATTGGCTAAAACTCTTCATTTTGGTTTTTTCCGGAAAACGCTTTGGGTACAACCCTCGTTAGTCTTTAATCGCTCATATAAAACATTACAGATGATAATTATTAGGAAGAAATGATAGACAATATAATTTAATACTTGAAAAATGTGATATAAATCAACAGAAAAATCAAGTTTATTTATAAACATTAATTTTAATGTTAATAATATTCGAACATTTTTTTTTGTTTTTAACGGCATCAGTTTCTATCTTGATGAATTAATGGAGTAAATAATGAATCATTTCGAAAACGAAGTTACTGTAATATCTTATACCTGGACAACTATATTTTTTGTTATAGATAGACCTTCTAAAGTTACTCATTATGATAACAAATCATACGAGTACATTTTTAAATTCAAGAAAAAAAAAAGTTCAATTCTCGTTTTTTGTGTTCAATTTATTCATGTTTAGTTTAGTCATAATTACTAACTATCGAATGTAAGATGATATATGGGTTCGAATTGATTCTTTATAATCGAATTCAAGTCTATGTTTCGTGTTGCACTATAAAGGTTGACATTAATGAGATTTATTGTCTTTTTTTTCAAATTCTATTTTAGTACTAAATGTGAAACAACAAATAAAAATAATATAACAACATGTTCCGATAAATTTGAAACACCCATTCGACGAGTTCCATCTAAAAAACGTGTTCGATGTCTTTCAACAACAACACCTGATATACTTGAAAGAAAAAAATCTAAAAGTACACAAGAACTCAACATTAAACAACAAGAACGACATTTTCATCGACGACTTGCATCAAATTTTCTTGATCGTGAAGCTATTGCTGATGAAACATTATCTAACACAATATCATCTGATGAAGATGAAAATGATGATGATGATGATCATAATAATAATAGTCTAAATGAACATGATCATTTTATTGATGATCGACAAGTTCTAACACAAATGGCAAATATTGATATGACAAGTGTATATTTAAAAAGTATAAAAAGTCCAAAAGTTCATTTTCGTCCACCACCACCACCTATTCCAATTGAAGATATTTATTCTCAATTACCAAATATGACAATGCATGATGATAATTATGATCATAATGATAGTTTTGTTGATGATACAACACAAATAATAGATGATCATCATGGTGAAGTTGATTTTGATGAACTTGCAAATATTCTTGGTACTCAATCAGTTGTACATCGTCAAAGTAAAGTAACAAGACGTGGAGTTAAATTTGGACGAACATCAGAAACAACAACACCGCAACGAAAACCAACACGTCGTGTTCAAATAGCACAAAGTCCTATGTAGTTGTTTATTTAATATCTTTATTGTTTATTGTATATTATAACTATTTTTTTTTTCTTTCATATTACAATTTTTTTCGGTGGTGATATATTTTCTTTTTTTTTTCTTTTCTTCTTGTTATCTACGTATAGTTCTATTTATTATAAAGATGATCCACAAAACGTTGCATACGATAGCTAAATAAAAAAATAACCAACGATAAGCAGAATAAATTACTGAAAAGTAAAATTTAATTTTCTTTTTTCCTGATAAAAATAATTTTTTATTTAATTTTGAGAAAAATAAAATACTTTTATAATCTTGTAATTTCGTATCATGGAATACGATGTATTATTCGAAAATCATTTGATTAGAAAAGCTGTTGCCGCAGTCCTTGTGGGATTAAAATATGAAACACGATGTAACTACTGCTGTTAATCATAGAAGAGTACTTTATTTAATCTATTTTCGGACACATTTCTTCAGCATACTTTTACATAATTATCCAGAAATATAATAATTTTCATTCCATGCAGACATATTTATTTCTTTATCCTTAATTTATCTCTCATAAACTAATAACATGCTATCAATGCACATGTTTTGTTTTTCTCGTCGGTCATGCTGTAACTGGTTGGACGTTCGTTGTAAACATTCTACATTCAGTGAAGGTTATAGTATCGTTATTTGCATATCTTGACGGACGGATAAAAAAAAAAAGAGAATTTGCCTCCGAGAATAAACATGTGAAGCGTCATTCCATGCAAAATAAAAATAGAATATGTAATCGAGGCCAATCGCTATCGATGTATAGTTACGCGTATATATCTAATCGTACTTTTTGTTTTCTCGTTTTACATTTCTTCGTAGACATTTTATTCGTATAACTATTTGTTCAAATCTATTGAATATGTCGAATCCAACTTCGCCTACTGTAAAATCACCAGCAAATGCAGCTCAAATACATTCAACACAAACTGAAAATGTTCATGTACAATCGGTTATTCAAAGTGAAACTCAATCCAAGGTTAGCATTGCAAATAACAAGAAGGTAGCAGATCTTATGGCACGTCTTGGTAAATTTCATATAAAATTAAAATAATAATTCAAAACAAAAAAAAAAGAAAACAAATCTTTTACGTTTCATTTAAGGAACAACTTATCTTCAAGTTGATAAATATTCACGTAAACGTACTGAGGAAATTAATGAAGCTGTGGCTGAATCGATTAAAAAAGTTGTTGCTGATACACAATTACAACAACAACAACTTCTTACTGATGCAAATTTACGTACAAATGGTAAATTTCGTTTTTATTTGTTTCTATTGTTGTGTTTTCTTAGTTTATTTCTTTTTTTTTTAAGGAATTGAAGATGAATTTAGATTGAGATTACAAGAATATGTTGCTAAACTTGATAATGAAAAGGCAACTGTACTTGTTCAACTTGAAAGAGATCTTGATGTTCGACAAGAAGCTATACTTGAATCGGCTCGTAAACGTATTGATGATCTTAACTCAGAAGCTAATCGTCTAAAAATGGTTAATTCAACGTATAACTATCAGCACAGATTAAATAATAAGACAATCATTTCCTTTGATTTGAACACTTCGATATTCATTCTATGGTCAATTGTCTAGTTGCGATTTTCTACAGATATCTATCGATTTATTTAAGTATTTACTCATGAATAATCGATTCTAAAAGTAAAGTATCTAGTGCTAATGGATAGAGAATTTTGTGCTATATGCTTCCACGATCTTTTCAAGATTCTGACTGCTATCGTTTAGGAGAAAAAGGCTTGAAACTAACAACTATAATGGTGGACATAAGTTTAGAGCAGTTTTATTCTTAAGTTTTCTTCTTGATGGCAATAGCTAGGAAGAATCTGAAAAAATCTTTAAATAGTTGAAAGAATTCTTTATTAGAATTGGTAAACCTAAAAATTGCTTGTATGACGATGTCTGAAAAACCAAGACCCCCCCCCCCCCAAAAAACCAATTTTCGAACATCTATTTGAAGCTTTTTCGAAATGGCTTTATTTGATAGACCATCTCGGTTCTTTTCATAGTGCTCCTTCATCGAACTGCATTCAATTTGTAGAAGGTTCTCAAGCGTCAAGTACGGCAGCATCATTGAAATTTTTCATAAAAACAAAAAAATAGTTCTTGGACCTTCTATAAATTGAATACAATTCAATGAGGAAGCATCATGGAAACAGACGAAGCATCTCATTTTGCTCTATCAAATCAAACCATTTCCTAAAAACTTCAAATGAATGCCAGAAAACGAGTTTTGGAGATCTTAATTTTCTAGACATCATCATCCAAGCAGTTTTATTAGAGTTTTTACGTCTGCCAATCCTGATATAGAATTGTTTCAGCTATTCAAATGTTTTTCCAGATTCTTCCTAGCTATTACCATTGAGTAGGAAACTCAAAAATACAATTGCTCTAAATTTTTGTCCATTACTAGAGTGATATTTTTGGACTCATTTTGAAAAATCATGTTTTCGAAAACGAGATTTGTTTTAGAGCTCGGATCTATACTTTTATACTTATACTTAAGCACGAAAAATAGAATTTTGTATTTGTCCTATCTCTGCTTGTTGTATAAAACGTTTATTCTGATATCGTCGGTTGTAGAATTTAATATTGAATAAAATGATACGACAGTTTAGAAAAGGTTATCTTTAAGTATTTTCTCATTTTTCTTTCTCGCAAATATTTCTCATAAAATTCTGAAACATATGTCCGAAAGTAGAGACTTTTGAAAGTGTATCGACGTGTTTCAAAAAAAAAAAGGAAAATGCATTTGTCCTATTTAATCGTCGCCATCTGTTATAGTCTTTTTCCTTCTAAATCTCTTTTATCCGTTGTTTTTTTTCTTTCTAGAATGTTCTTAAAGAATGTCAAGCTCAAAGCAGTGCACAAATTAGTAAATATCTTGAGTTATTTAATTGATTTATTATTTATTATTTATTTTTATAATAGCCAAAATTACTGAACAAGTTGCTGTTCTTGAACATGAAGACGCATCACGTCGTCTTGCATCGACCACTACAACAGTCTATAGACTTTGTTTTTGTTTAGTTTCTTTAAAATTATTTTAATCGTTTTTTATAGACTATTACAACTAAAGCCGTAGCTGCCGGTGAAGGACATGTTCATGATCATTCAGTAGCACATGACAAGCCAACAACACATGTTGAAACATTGAAATCATCAAACAGTTCATCAGCAACATCTACTGAATCTTGTCAAAAATAAATCAGAACAAAAAAAAGAAACTTTTGTTGTTATTTTGATTCTATTCATCAATAAACAAGAAGATTTATAAGGAACAAAAAAAATTTGTATTTTTTAATTTTGAAATTTCATGACAAAGAAGTTTGATTTAAACTAATCTATTTTTCATTCTAAACTACTAAAAGATTATCGTACACTTGAATTTTGAAGAAAACACTTGATAGATAAATGCAATGAAGACAGTCTTCGTTTAATTCTCTTATCAAATGAACATTGTTCGTCTTTTTTTTTCTTCTACTTGAAATGATTATCAATAAAGAAACGAGACAAAAGCTATTGTAAAATATCAATGAACATATCTGTCTTATCAGTGACCATATAAAAACAGCAGTTCACAAGAGAAATTTCATTGACATCAACCTCTAATATTCAATCCATCATGAATGCTAAGTAAGAATTTTCTTTTGATAAAAAACAAAAAAGAAGATCAACAAAAATATCTTGACATTCGTTGTTTTTTTCTTATGCAGATTTTTAATCTTCTTCATCGTGTCTATTACATTATGGGAAATAACAAAAGCACATGTTATTAAAGATCAAGAATTAGTGACTGTTGTTGATCAATGTAATTTATTTTATTTCATTTATCCAATGATTTATTGTTCTTGTTTTTTTTAAATAGCTACTCCTGTCGTTGTCGATACTTTACCTAGCAGTGATGACACTGTATCTTCAGTAATTACAACAAATGAAGAGGAAAAATTATCTGTACAATTAGTTGAAGAAGAAAAAAATGACACATCAAATATTCAAGTTGATGGTGATGATTTCAATAGACAAAATAATGAAGAATACAATTTAACGTCGACAGTAGATGCTGACAAAGTTGTCTCGGGACCTTTAAATGATAACAAGGACGTTGATGAAATATTCTCAACACATTTAAATGATACCAAGGACGTTGACAGCGTCAAATCAACCATGGAAGAAGACGAAAAGGAAACAATGCTGGAAGATGCACAACAATCATGTAATGCAAATGAAGAAGAAACAACAACATCAACTACTGATAGACCTTCTCAAGTTGAGGATGTAGATGAAGAGGAACAAGATGATGTAGTAACAAATGAAGATGATCATGATAATGTTGATTAATAATGATTTACCAATCTTGAGTATAACTCATTTTTTTATTTCTTTTTCTTTTTTCTTTCTCTGTAGGTTTGTTAACTCTAAAATAGAATCATTTAAATATTGTGTTATCATTCATAATATTAATCATAATAAATTAAAATTTCGTTTTTGGTAAAATTTTCATTTTGATTTTAATGAATCAATCAATAAGATATTTAATAATAGCTTTTCATATATTCTGTGAGTCAATTGCTTTCAAGTAATTGATACAGAAACATTCGTCATTCGAATGAAAATTTATCGCCTGTCTTGAGTATCTACGAATTTTGAATTAATAAAAGACATATAATTGTGCGAAATTCTAATTAAAATGAATATCTGCAGACATCAGAGAATATTCAATTGTAAGAAAAGCCAATGAGTCAAATAAGTTATTCTATGACTATAAGACTATGTTATCTAGTCAAGAAGAATTGAATTGTATTCGACTAATGTTAACCTATTTTGCCGAACCATTATTCAAGTGCAATTCATTCGACTTTTGATAGGCAATGAATAGTTGTTATACATTTCAACTTATTCAATTAACTTCTATAAATAAGGATTAGAGTTACTCGATTGATATCATCACTGTAATCTATACATGTTCATGAAATAGATCCGCCCATATATTAGAAGGGTAGAGTCTTGCAAAAACATCCATTATTTAAATCTATTTAACTCTTTTTTTTGTTCGTTGAAATATTGCTGAATCATGTTTATTGAAGAATAGAAGAAAAAGTAATAGTTTATGTATGTATAATGGGAATATATTTTCTTCAGACGAAGAAAAATGCTATCATTAGTTGGAATGAAAAAGATAGAGCGATTAATATTAAAGTTCATTGCTATCAGCAATAATATATATTTAGTGAATATATAAAATATGGAGAAATAACTTTGTGACGATGAAGATTCAAATTTTGATAATTATAACAATTCTAATGATGATTCAAACTTCGATCATTGATCAATGTGAAAATGAATTGGTACGTTCATTAACATATTATCAATCGAAATCTGAAAGCAATAATAAAGAAAATGATAGTCGAACAAAAAGAATGTCATCAATAACAATAAAATGAAACAGTTCCATTCATTAAAAACTGAAATTCAACTGTAGTTCGTTTTTTTTTTGGTATTTGAAACATAATCATAGTGAACTAACTAAAATGTGATAACGATATTTGATTCTTTATTGCTTGAGACAATTTATATTTGCAGAGCCAAGATTGGTGAGAACAAGTAGTTAGAAAATCTCAATGATAATTTTGAAGAAGTATGAAAAATACAATAGCTGAGACATTGTTTTATACTCGTAATTAATGAAAATTTTTGTTTAAGATAAATAATAGCATATGTGAATGATTCTTATGTATTGGTATGTTTGAAAAGTACAAAATAATTGTTGCAAACGTAGTAAATTATATTTGAAGTTAGCCATCCGGAAAGAAAAAATAATTATTCATATGAATGCATGTATAGAAGAATTCAATCAACTTGAATACCTCAGTTAGTTTTTCTTCTCTAGACATAAATGGTATATATGAAAAGTATGATTTTTGTATCAACTGTAGTACATACATTACCGTGATCGCTTGTTTTTATTTGAATCTTGTCTCTTGTAAATTAAAAAATTTGTCGAAAACGTTCTCAAAATCATTTAATCGAAGATGTATGTGTAATTAAAAATTTTTAAGAAAGATCTCGACAAACATATCTGTTTATTTACAAGAGACAGAACGTGAATACAGCAAATGATCAACATTATGCATGCATTATAACTGATACAAAAAACATTATTTTTCGGATATATGGTTCTAGTTACAGGAGAGAAGTAACAGAGATATCCTACTTGACCAGGTACCTCCATATGTATATATACATTCTCCTGGTAGCAGATTAATTCATTCTGTTATAAATAAATCAAATTTGGATCTTTTTATTTTATATTTCAATAAAAAGATATCATTATATTTGTTTTCATTTATTACATTGGTTTTATGCAAACTATTATCCATTTCAAAATATAATGTGTTCTACTGTTTTTTTGAATAACTCCATAACGCAAGCAGCTAGAGATCTGTGATTTTCACCAATCGATGAAGGAGATAGGGGCATGCCTTTTTCTCTAATATTGTAAAAAACGAAATCATTTTAAAATCAGTCATTTCTACAAAATATCGAAAAAATATGTAAAAACGGTCTATCATTCAGATAAAATTTTGACAAAAAGTACGAAAATTTGCTTAAAAATCAAAAGAAACTACAGTTTTCGTGCGAGTAAATAGACGATTTTATTTGCTCAACATCAGGATATGGAAAGATAATCATTCCAATTATATCTTGAAGTATATGATCTGAAGTCCCTCTATCTAGATCACATGTCAAAAACAAAATTTCATCGGAATGACAGATCATTTTCATGCACATTTTGTAATATTTTGCAGAAATGACTGATTTAAAAATGATTTCATCTTATACAATATTGGAGAAAAAGATGTACTCCTGTCTCCTTAATTGGTTGGTGAAAACTGCAGATCTCTAGCTGTTGGCGTTATCGAGTAATTCGAAAAACAGTGAAGCATATTGTATTTTGAAATGGACAATAATATGCAAGTTAATGAGTCTATCAAAGTCATGCACAACATTATTTTTTGTTACTTCCAATTTTTTTTCTATTCTGGATCATTTATATAGAAGAGAAGAAAATCAACAAAGGCGTACACATTTTAAAAGCATTCATCCATTCGCTTTCTTATTTATCTAACTATCGTGATTGTATTTACACACTTTTATATGTATTAAGCAGAAAGAAAAATATATCACTAAAAATATTTTTCCCATATCTTCTCGTAAGGTAAGTGACTCATTGATTGAGTCAAAACATATTCATTTATCGTTTTAAATCATCCGTTACGACACTTAATCTACTTCTTTTTCGTTACGACAGTTTAAAAGAATGTCATCGTCCGTACGATTTCAAAAACTTCATAAGGATTTAATAATAATTAAAACATCGTATTTACCATCATTGCGTTCAATATCATTAATACTAAATATAATTTTATTTCTGGTTGTATGTATATTTATTTTATGTTTATTACGTGTTATTACTGATGAAAAATCAATTTCTAAAAAATCAACAAATAAATTAACAACACCTGATCAATCTAAGAAGTATAAAGATATTCCACGTAAAAAATATTATTATGATTATGAACCTTATCTTAACAATGTACCATTGAAATCAAATAATAAAACTCGTCGATTTTTTTATATTGATCTTGGATGTTTTGATGGTCGTGATATTGATTATTTTATACATTTTCATTCAGCAAATATGTTACGTTTAGGAACACTTAGTATTATTGCATTTGAACCTGATCCAATAAATTTTTCTGCCTGTAAACTAATACAACAACGGCATAAATCAATTCAAGGAACATTTTATGATGCTGCTGTTTGGACTGAAACTGGTCAAGTACGATATGCAACAGAAAAAGGACAAAAATCTAAAATAGATCCAAATTCCGCATTATTTGTTCGATCAATTGATTTTTCAACATGGATGATAGAAAATTTTCATGTTGATGATTATGTTTATGTTAAATTTGCAATTGAAGGTGCTGAAATACCTATTTTAGAAAAAATGGTTCTCGATCAAAGTTTAGCATTAATTGATGATTTAGAAATTGAATGGCATGAAGGATTATCACCTAATTTAGAACCACGACGTATTGCACTTGAATGTATGTTTGACAATTTTGGAATGGATTTTATTTATATGATCAAGCCAGTTGATTTAACACATGCTTTCAATATTAAAGAGAAATATGAAGCTGTACTAAAAGATCGAGGATGGTATATTTTACAAAATATAATTTGCTCGTTTTCATTTCCATTTTCTATTTTATTTTTTTTTTAGGAGACTAAAAGATCCATTGACTCGATTTCATTATAAAACTCGAAAAGACGTACCCGATTTATTAATTGAACGATTAAAACAAAAACAAAAACAAAAACAAAAACAAGCTGTTCCTCATTGATCTAGTCAATAAACTCTAGTCATTCTTAACATCATTCTTATTAATTCTTTTTTTTATTAATATTTATATCATAACATCAAATGACAATAAGCAAATAAAACGAAAAAACAAAGAAGAAGAAGAAGAAGAAGAAAAAGGAGTTTGATCCACAACACACAAAGATAATAAAATGAGAAAAGCAGAAATAACATAAGATCAATTCGAAAGTGCACATTAAAAAAAATTTTTTTTCGTTTTCTTGTTTTGTTCAATACCAAGTACGATGTAAATAACGTGCTAAGCTGCCAAGCATATACTTGACTACATGGATAAATAGCACCCCATATCTTAGTCATAAAGTAACACAACCTTGCTTTTCTTTGAATGGATTTTCTCTTGCAAATCCAGCCCAACCACGAACTAAAACATCTCCACTTTCATGATCTTGACAAAATTTGATTAAATCTTTGCATACAATTGATACTTTAACACGTTCAATATTAGCTTCAGCTCGTAATTGTTCTACTAATTTTTGTTTATTAGTTATTGTCGACATTATATATCTATGTTCGTTTTAATGAATAATAATAAAATAATACGATTTAATTATAGACATCTTACTTACGATTTATCGAAAAGATTAATAAGAAAAATTTTAATCTACAAAAAGAAAAAAAGTCAAGTTAAAGCAAAGTTAAAAAACTAGAATAAATGAGTATAATGTTACACATCCTTTTTTTTCTCCTTCTCAGTGTGTGTGTAACTGAAGAACGTTCACAGGTTTTCATTTTTCTTTTTCTTCATCGTCTGCTTTTTCCTTAGTCAGAAAGAAAAGAAGGTGATCATTTTTTTTTCTTTCCTTAAGACAGGAAATTAGACAAACGAACAATGAGGTTATTTTTCAAAGCTATAGTCTCGTCTTCTTTTGCCTAATGTTTTCTTCTTCTTTTCTTTCTTTTACTTGTGTCATTTTGTCATTGACAACGTCATGAAGGATAATCTTTTCACGCTTATATTCATAGATAAATAGGCACAAGAAAATTTTTGATAGCAATATATCACGATTACTATTTCGTAAACTCGCATCTTTTTTTTCTTCTCTTAGGCCTATTGCCATCATGGGATCGAAAGAGCGAATAATAACTATCTATGTTCTATCATTCGCAATAATGACATTTGAACAAAAAAATGTCCTTTCTATTTGTTCAATCAAGCATATGAAAATCTAAAATAAGAAGAAAAAAAAATCAATAGATAAAAGAAAGAACATGTTATTAATTATACGTATAATGTCGACTATTTATATCTTTTTGCATAAATCTTAGAAATTTGTTCTTCTTATTCTTTTATCTTATGTATGTATAAAAAAGACTTATTTTTCAAGTATAAACTTAAACTATAACTTCATTAATCTTAGTAATTTAAATACAAAAAAAAAAGTACTATCTTCTATTATTCCTTTTCTCGAACAAAAACAAACCAAACTTTCATTAAAATATTTGTTCTGAAACATTAAACATATCTGTAACTCAATACATAATACAGTAATATGGAAGTGAATATCATCTATAAATATAAATAATTATTCTCTGCACGCTACTTTAATGGGAATTATTCACCTAACCGAAAAGAAACGGAAAGAGAAAAAACCTAAACATTAGCTTGTATGGATATATTTCCGCAATTCGATCGTCGTATGTACACAAAAAAGCCATCAATCAAACCACTATTCGCATAAACGATATAACAAAAAAAAAGAAAAAAAGCAAGAAATAATCATCATTCAATAAAAGTTGTAATTAGTTATTTTTTTTTAATCTCTAAAATCTCATTCAAATTAATATGAAAGAAAAGAATAAAACATATCACGAGAGACTTTTAGAGAGAAATATAATTTAAAAAGAAAAACAAAAGGCATAAGTAAATGAATTAAGTAGTAACCATGTTTAATATCCTAGATATAATAAATGAACGAGATTCAAAAAAAAAATTATTTTTTATTTTGTACCAAAATTGTTCGCTAGTTTGATAAATGCCGTGGTGCATTTGCAAACATAACCTTTAATTGATATGCTTCAGCTGTTAATATACTTATATCATTACTTGTCCATGAATGTGTTGGTAAATTTTGTAGCAGAAGTAATATACCCTAATGAAGATTTAAACAATAACAAAAAAAATAAGTAAAGAAAATCTTTTTTTTTTGTACTTGAAAATCTTTTTCACGTAAAAGATCTTTGGAAAAACGAACAAGAAATGATGCACATATATACAAATGAAATTGTGAAAATCCATTTTGTTCAGACTAGAAATAAATTCTTGTTTAGTTTATTATTTTTATTCTTCTTACAAAAAGAATTACATACAAGATATGTATCCCAAAGACGAATTGTACAACGTACAGGTAATTCACGCATAAGTAAATTATTCATCCAACGAAAAGCAAATTGTAGAAATTCGATATGTTGATTTTTTAAATGTCGATATAATGGTTCTAAATTAAAAATACAAAAATTCTCAATAAAAAAGAAAGAGATTTTTTCTTTTTCTTTTTTTTAACAAACCATCAATGCGTTTAACAAGTTCTTCAAGTGTTCGAACTTTATATTGTATACCGGGTTGAGCAAATGTATAATTATCTTGAATACCCTCGAGTAAATGTGATGTAGCCCAATAACTATCAGCTTCAACAATTTTTCGATTTGTTTCTGGTATTGAACTAATATCAAAATTTTCAATTTCAACATCTAATTTCAAAAATTATTTCACAATGAAACTTGTTTTCTTGTTAAAAACAAAAAACAACTTTAGCTTACCATTTTCAATAAATTCAGAAAGAAAAACAACAAAAAATGGTGTAACAAGATCATTAATACCTTGAACATAACCACTAGCTGGATGACGAATTGCCCATATAAATAAAATACGTTCAAATAATTCTTGCACAACAGTCTGTTGAAATATTGGCATTAGAGGATTCATTCGTGGAATGTCTATATGAATCTAAACAGGTAATAATTCAAATTTACTAATATAAAGATCTTCATATTATGTTAAACTTGAAAAGACTCTGGTTGGAAATAGATAAGTACTATCATAGATAAGACATTGACGTAAATATGAATTTTCAAGAGTTGGTTTTAGAAATGAATATGTCACAATACTCTGCAAATTAATCTTTTGAGTCCCATAGTAGCAAAAAAAAACTACAGATGTTTTATAATTATTTTTCCATAACATAATTTATAAAACTTGACATGTTGTCACTAGGAATAAGGCAATAGACAATCAACTAATTAATAGATAGATGCGCTTATATGACACTGTCTGTCAAAATTTGCTTTGAGATAATATACAATTTCACAATGAACAAGTTAAAAATCACAGAGAAGATTCTAAAATTCTTTAAAATTTACATTCAAATATAATAAAATTCATATAAAATCTTATATTGAACATGAATTATGTAAGCTCGCACGAAATATTTTTATTATAATTTAATGTAATGACTTGCTTCAACTCAATTCAATAGATTTCATTTGGAACTTAAAATACGAGTATGATGAAATTATAAGCATTCGCAATCATAGCTCGTTGTTTAAGAAATTTCATCATTTTTTGTGAGTTTTAATTTTCATCAAAACAGATGCAGTCGTAAAATTTGTGAGATATTTCTCCGCTTATATTAAATTAACAGTCATATTGTATTTTTTTTTCTGCACTTTTCAAAGAGAAAAAAAGCAAATATCACGTCCGTAGTTGTCAGTTCTCTATAAGATGGAAGTCATTAGGGAATAACTTTTACACATCTGAGTAATTAAAAAAAAATGTTTGACAAAGTTTTTTTCTTAATTGAATACCTGTCGAAATGTATCTTGATGTTCACTGTCAGTACGTGTATGATAATACTGACTAACATAAGACCAATATTCATTACGTTTTCTTGTTAATGTATCTTCTCGTCGTTCAACTTTTGATGGTAAATAACCCTAAAATAAGTATTGAATTAAAAAACAAGAAAAGAAATGCCAAATAAAGAAATCAATTATACACAAAGTAATTTCCATGCTTGTGCTCGATATTGTTTTGGAATACCATTCCAACTTGCTTTACGAAGTTCATCTAAATAAAAAGAATAATTTATTAAAAAAAAAAAGAATTATATCTTATGTTAAGGATTAATTTATACTGAGATCAATATTGCTTTGTTCAAAAATTTGTTTAAATTTATTTTCTTTTTGAATATCAATATCAGATTTTGTTATTAAATTCGATCTTGTATTATTTGTAGTAAGAGGAGAATTTGAATTATTATTATTATTATTAGTAGTAGTAGTATTTGTATATCGAATAGGTACTAATGGTTTTATATTTGGATAATCACCAACTCGACGTCCAATACCTGGACATGTAGTTGAACTTGCATTTGCTGTTTTAGTTGGTCTTCGTACTAGAATGAACAAATGAAATAATAGAAAAGTCTATGTAAGGATGTAGTGTTAGTGTAAATACTGACAGTGAATTAATGACATAGGGTCCACTATGACGCTGACATCTGCGTTTGCTGCAGTATTGAAATACTCTCTCTATCACAATATGTTCTTTTTTGTAGCGGTGTGTTCTAATACTTCAGTATGCACTAACGAGAAAACATTTTTAACTGATCGATTGCTTTCTCACTAACAATTGCTGGATTATGAGTTATTGACCAAACTGATTCGGAGTATGACTATATGAAATGCCCTTCTGGTTTTATAGAAAACCAGTTTTTGATCTACTTAGATTATAAAGTATATCGAGTTGCTTATAAGACAATAATCTTTTCTATTTTCTAAAAATGAATTCTAAGTAAAATAATACTATTTTAGAGGTTTTTACAGTAAGATGTTGATATATATCTGTTAAATGAATTAAAGTAGCTGTATTTTCTGTAAAATAAAACGATTAGAAATAGAAAAGATCATTGTTTTCTAGACAGCTCGATATGTTCTATAAGCTGGACTGATCAAAAAAAAAATCTTTTTCGACAAACTTATTAGTCTGAAAAATCAGAAGGAGATTTTTCTATGGTCATAGTCGGGAATCAGCATAGTCGATAGTCCATAACTTACTAGCTTTCGATGAGAAAGTGATTGATCAGTTGAAAACATTTCCTTGTAAGTCAGTAGTCAGTAAATTGAATTTGTGTATTTCTAGGTCTATGCAAGGATCTATTTTTGTCGAGATTTATTATAACAACGAATGAATATTGTCATTTCTGCTTAATATTTATGATTAATAAAAAAAAAAAGCACTGAACTGTTAATCTAAATGACAGCTTTACTGAATGAATCTTTCTTTATCAATTAATCATAAATCGCACGAGAAAATTTTTATAATAGAAACTACTCTTTTCTTTACAAATGCCGGAAACGATCAAAAATAAACTAATTTGATTAGGAATGACACGGATATGGCATAGATAAGATTATTATTTTTAGCTCGGAAGTGAACTCAATTCAAGCACTAAAAGTTCATGATTTGAAAAATCATTCATTCTTTTTTATAAATAAATTTTTCTCATTTGATTTCAAAACTATCTAATTAGAGAACATAAAATCTATTGTAAGATTAATCATCAATCTATAATGTAAATGAATCATTCATAAATTTGCTAGATATATAAAACATGTGTAAAAAAAAATTTAGACGAAATAGATAAGATGTTTAATACTAAATAAAATTACTTGATGTCACTTTATTTTTGTCAATGCAAAGAAAAAGCTGCAGCGAACAGAGAATTATATTCGCTAAAATCATTCGACTAGTTACAACATTAAAAAATAGACTGTCAGCTTTGTATATGCTTTTATCATATTATTACTGATTGATGTTTCGAATCTGACAGAAACCATCTATTCCATTAGTCGGAATAAATAAAAAAAAATCTCAAGTTTATTGTAATACTTCAAAACTTTCTGACATAACATATATAGTCAACGTCAAAAGTTTCGCACACCTTTCTTTTTTTAAATAGTAGAGTAAAATTAAATCTCTGCTTAAATATCAGAATGATTATAATAATGTTTAATGATTTGTTCTTTTGTATTATATCATTTATTATTCATCATCATAATTAAACCTATTTCAATAAGTAATGAATGCTATTTGAATGTATCTTTCTATTCATAGAATAATGCTTTGTGTAATAGTATGATACATTTTTTTCTACTTGATAAGACATAATTATTACCTTTACTTATGTCCTACATAATGAAATGTTTTTTTTACTAATTTTGATCTATGGTAAATTTTTGCTTTATTTAATATTAAACTCACAGGGTGCCAATTAAATACACTTCATGCAACTTATTCAAATCTCTATTTGTCTTTATTCATTCAAATGACATAAATAAGAAGGTATAAGAAAATGGTAGATCTAAGGTGATGAAAAAAGTTTAATAACCATGTATTTTTCAGCTTTTTTTTCATAATGCTAAGCACCTAGATCAAATTCAGATAATGACTATAATAATCAACGAAGTTTTCTATCTAATGCATTCTATACCAAGATTTCAAAGGTGAACTATGATTGCAAGGGTTCTAAAAAACCAGACATAGTATGTTTCAGATTCCAGAAACCATTTTTTAACAATGCTATTTTAAAGAGCACAAAATGAGGAGTCGCCGCGTTTTCTACGACCTTCGCTTTAAAACGTAAAAGCATGACAAAAACCGTAAAAAAACGCTTTTTTTCAGTTTCTGTCATGCTTTTACGTTTTGAACCGAAGGTCGTAGAAAATGCGGCGACTCCTCATTTTGTGCTCTTTAAAATGGCATTGTTAAAAAATAGTTTCTGGAATCTGAAAAATACTATGTCTGGTTTTCTAGAAACCTTGCAATCATTGTTCATCTATGATATCTTGGTATAGAATGCATTAGATAGAAGACTCCATTGACTATTAAAATTATTGTTTGAATTTGAGCTAGATGCTTAATATTATAAAAAAAATAAAAATAAAAAATACGTTGCTGTTAAACTTGTTTTAATCATTTTATAACAATCTATTGAAGTACAGTTTTTGATATTTAATACTTAAGCTCTACTATACAAGTATATAATAATAGTAAATTAATATTACCTAGGTTCACTATACAACTTAGAAATAGCGTTCTGCACGAGTACAACTTGTCGCAATCGGGCCAGGATAGGTGTGCCTGATATTCGGCTGGAGCCAATCGACATCCGGCACATACTTTCACGGTTTTCAAAGTTTTATTTTATATGAAAAAGTATACTATTCAGTTTCTTCCATAAACAGCAACAAAAAAAAGAGATCATCTTAAATTTCACAAAAAAAGCAAGCGATTCGAAAATTCACTTGGTATCATTTTGCTTCTAAAGTTCGATCAATTTCGCCTAAGTATACGTTTGCTTATTGCTGATGACGCTGGAATGGAATGTACTGTTGATGCCAAATTTCATAATTGTGTATATATAGATGAATGCATTTTTCATCACGATAGTATATGTTCCTCTCTATGTGTTCAGCAAGTTCGTCATATGGTTCGTCATCATCTGTAGATGAATTTTCATTAAAAGCGAATTCTTGTAGTAAAATAAAATTACTTTCTACTTCTGTGACTTGTTCGCAAGTACAATAAATTGCTCAAATTCTCACTCCTATGCTTTTAATATAAATTAGTAGTTTGACAAAGTAAAAATATGTTGAAACGTCGAGATCTCATTAATCGTCAAAACAAGTTCGGGCCTGATCCGGTTGCAGGACACTACTTAAAGCAAAACGAAACTTGTGATGTCGAATGTATATTCTTTTGAACCTCTGAGTCTGAATATTTCATTTACGAAAATTCGTTATTTCAAATACGATTTTAGAGTTTCATGATGTATTCATAGAAAACATTCTGTTTAGAATTTGTCAATTTGATTTTTCAAGAAAAAGAACTCAGTATCGAAAGATGAAAATCCTGTCAAATGATCATACGTTACTTTTATAGATATATGCTCAATTTTTCTAATGATTACTCCTATAAATCTAACAATGGCATCCTTCTTTTTTTAAGTATTATATTAATCTAATTACCGGCCGATACATCAAGTGTAACTTGATGTGATTGACTTTTCGATTTATGTTCTTGTATAACTCTTGATGCAACTTCATCAACTGCCTAAATAATTTAAATAAATATTATTTTACTTTTTAGTTTGATTGAATTATTTTCTTTTTGTTTTATCAAACCTGTTTTGAAATGCCTAATAATTGTGTTTGATAATCATTACCATTTCCATTATTATCATTTCCATTATTATCACTATCAGTTAATTTTAAAGTCATCGTTCCATCATCTATTTCCCAAGCATCATCGGTATTTATTGCATATTCATGAAATTTTTCTTGATCTTTTTTCTTTGATATTAATGGATTTGTTACATTTGGTTTTCTAAAAAATTTAAATCAATTAAAATAAATTTTGTTTTATCTTTTGTCTTGTTTTTTTTTGGTTTTTTTACTTATTTGAAAGTTTTGATGAAAGTGGTGGGTGTTGAGCACCGAAAACAGGCCTTTTATTGAAGAATATATTTTAATTAATCTATTAATAAAGAAGAATTTACCTTCCAGGTACAGTATGTTCAGTTTTCCATAAAGTTGATTGTGTATTACTAGACATTTTACAATGATTTAGTAAAGCATAATGTTAATATCCTGAAAATTTAGTTATAATTTTTAGATTTTATTTTCGATAAAAATAAATAAAGCATATATATATCAATAAAATGAAGGACACATTAAGACATAAAAGAGGAACCAAAATAGAGAATAAATAAACAATAAATAAGAATCGAATGATATATGATAATAAGAAAATGTAATATAATATTTTTCTATTGGATAAATTATTAACCAATAGAAAATAAATTATTTTAATCTATATAATCAAAGAAACAGAATTTGTTTTTTAAATATAATTATAAATATGAAAGAATTAAATAAGTAATTTCGTATAGATGAAAATTGAAACAATAAATGAGATTACCAAACCGTTTCTACAGTGACAGTATTGATGATGTCAAAAGATATTTGAAAACGAATAATTTCAGTTTCTTTTCCAATGGCTGTCGCTGATCTTGATTTACCTGTGGCACGTAATTGAGATGATTTTCATATTCTATTAATGATTTGATCTTTTTTTTTTCTGTTTTATAGTCTTTAGATCAATCGGAAGGTTATGACTTATTTGCACATGAAGCTCATCTTATTATTGATCAACTTGTAAAACAATCATTAGCACATGTGAATGATACAAAAGAAACATCGGATGAAAATAATGAGGAATATAATATTCAAAGAGATCGTTTTGTTGTACTAGAAAATGAAGCAAAAACAAATGGACAAATATCAGTACATTGGCCAAGTATTGCTGAATTTACCAATGAAAAAATTGGCATAGAAAAAATAAATGAATACATTGAAAAAGTAATTCATTTTAGTCTTACTTTTAAGAATATTGTTTCTTTACATATTAGATCTATTAAATATAATTATATAAGAAAAAGAAAAAAAAATCGTTTTTTATGACCGACAGATGATAGTTTAGTTTTTTCTTAATGAATTGAATAGTAAATGTATTATATTGTATGCAAACCCGATTCAATCACAATTAGAGCTATGCAGGGTTGAGTTAGAAAATTTTTTACAATCAGGGTATAGGTTATGAGAAAAAACTTAATACATCTCTAACATGATACTATGATTCCTATTGATCACTGATTGAGTTTTCTAACAGAGATGTGCGGGGCATTGATTTTCCATCCCCCGCGGGGCCCGCCCCGTAAAATTCACAAACCCGTCCCGTCCGAACCCCGTGGTTATTCTTTTTGAGAATCCCCGTCCCGCCTGTGCCCCGGCAAATCTATACCCGCTCCGCCCGTACCCCGCATAGGCAACTTCTTGGACCAGCCCGCCCGACCCGCCATTTTTGTGACGGGCCCCGACCCGTCCCCGTGTAACCCGAAGAAATTTTTTATTTACCAGATACTTTATTTTTAATGATGCATTCCTTTTATGAAAAATCATTTTTTACAAAAACAAAACTCAAGTCTATATGAGATGGTTTTGAATGATTCACTTTGTGATTGTTGACAAGCACGTATTTTTGTGGTTGTTCTTTTAAAAACATTTTTATATTTGACGAATTACATTTAATATTACTCGATCAGCAATGACTGAGAGATGAAGAAATAATTGTAGATGAACGATCAGTATTCGACGAAGCTGTCCTATTAAGTGATTCATCAGGAGATAATTATGTAATTCGATGATACTTAGGTCTGACCAAAAGTTCTGGCAACATTATATAAAAATATAAAGGTAAGCAGGCAGCTTTAATTTTATTTTATCAAATATTGAGGACAGTTGCCATGATTATTTAAACCAAGTTCGATCCTTTCCAACAATTTGTTAAAAGTTTTTTTCGAAAAAATTTTTAGATATCGTACGAGCTTATCATGTTTCATTTATTTAATCAGTTAAACTACATTTAATGGAATTAGTTAGCGAAAAGTTACATAGTATCAGGCCTGGCGAATATGATAGATATGATATTATATTGATGCCTTCTTCTGTCATGCAATTAATAACATTAGATGAGTATGAAGTCAACGATGACCGTCAAGCAATTTTGTACATTATGAACCTGATGTCTCTGTTTGTTTCCATATTTGATTAATAAAATGTTTTGGAGAGCGTTCAGCCTAATACTTGTGACTTACAGTCTTGCCTTTATCTACATTCAGGAGTATTTGATTTAAAAAATATACCAAACAAAGCATTTTCTAAAATCTTTATTCATGAACAATAGTCTTTGATGATTCATCTTCAATAAGCCAGCCAGCATCGGATAACTTATGACTAACCTATCTAAAATAAATCTATATCTCATCACTAGTAGTACTAGAATGCAACTGATATGATCGAACAAGATTTTGCTAACTTTTCACAATAAATGAAATATGATTAGCTCATGCGGTATCCATGATACCTAAAATTTTTTCGAAAAAACTTAAAAAAACTTTCAACTAATCGCTGGAAAGGATCAAACTTGGTATAAATAATCATGGCAACTGTCCTCAAAATTTGATAAAATAAAATTAAAGATATCTCCTTATCTTTATATTTTTATATAATGTTGTCAGAACTTTTGGTCAGACCTAAGTAGTAATTCACAAAAAAATTCAAACGATAATTCTAAATATAAAATAAGTTTTAGTCCAGTTATTCACTTAATATAAATTGATAGTAGAAGTTGCGTATGACAGACGATAAAGAGAGAAACAAACAAATGGTAGACAATCTTGTACATAATAGGATGAAAGTAATGAATCAATCAATATGTACTTTGTACTACATACTTATACTAAGGACATCCCGTGATAAGTTTTGACGATCTTTCATCACACCCGAAAAAAAATGTTTACCCGCCCGAACCCGTGTATTTCATACCCGCTCCGCCCGAGACCCGTGTCATTTAAAAAAATTATTACCCGCCCCGCCCGCCCGTGTACCGTAAAATACCCGCGCCCCGTTAATCCCGCGTTTAATTAAATTTTTCTTCCCCGCCCGCCCGTCGCCACGTGGCCCCGCGGGGCCCGCAGGGTGAACCCCGTGGACCGCACATCTCTGTTTTCTAACTAGGATAGAATTAAGAGAGACTGAGATAAATATTTCGTAGGGTAAGAGTTAGAAATATTAGATTAGCATTAAAATTACAATAATTCTAATTCTTCAAGCATTAGAAATAAAATTAACCTTAATGCTTAAGTATTATTTGCATTAGAATTAATTAACGTTAGGTTAAAAAGTTTCCGATAACAAAATAAAGGTTTTCTTAACCTGAAGTGCCATTTTCAAAACAAAACAAAGGTCTCTCTAACCGAAGGTGCTATTCCCAAGAACAGCACAAAATTGTTCGATTTTGGGAACTTTTGAGTTTAGAGTGTCCGTAGACCTAGTCGTCGGTAATCTATAACTTAGCACTTAAAATAATGTTAATTTAATGCTAACACCTAGGCGTTAATTAATTCTAATGCAAACAATACTAAAGCATTAAGATTAGTTTTAATATTAATACTTAAAGTATTGCCATTAGTATCAATAAATGTTAATTCTAATACGACATTCTTAGTAAGCGTAAAAGCTTCCTAGAATTGAGTAAGAGTTTAAAAACTTTTCTCAGTCATCGTACAGGATACGAAAAAAGCGTATTCTGCATATCTCTAATTAAAAGGGGATGTGAAACATGTAACATTTTCATTCCTTTCGCAATCGTAGATTATGTTCGTTTTTCACCGAGTATATCGAAATTTTTTCTTCTTTTTAATATTGTTTACCCTAAGATCAACACTATAATTTCTTAAAGCTTTCATATGATTTAATCAAAGGAATGGAAAACAGCACCAGGTGGTCACGATAATAGTTGGTTATATGCAATTGATTTCCTTCAACGAAAATCATTAGAATTTAATGATCTATACATATATCGAGTGAGTATTATCTTGTTAGTTATTTATTTCTTAAATAATTTTTTTTTTTGATTCATCAGGTATGTTATTCAATACCGACACGACGACAACCAATACCAAGACAAACAGTTTCGATTTATTTTACAATTGATGTTTCAAAAATAAAACCTAAAGTAAATCAATGATTACAATAATTTTCTAAAAAAAAAGCAAAAATTACATTTATTTATTCAATTAGAATACACCAGTACAAATTTCATTTGTATTTGAAACAATGAGAGTTATTTATCATCCAGGCAATTTTCGTTTTCGTCAAAATTGGTTACAAAATATTATTTTATTAAAAGAAAAAATTGCAAATGATATTGATTTTTAAATTTTATTGCAGGATTTATTATTATTATTATTATTATTATTATTATTATTATTCTTTTTCACAACAACCGTTAATATAAATAAAGTAAAGAACACTGGTTGAATTAAAACGAACATATTTTGTGAGCAAATTGAAAAGATAATAAAACAATTATTATTGACAAAATAAATAAAATAAATATTAATATTAATATCAACTAAAAGAATATTACGAGATCTTAGAAATAATAACAATAAATAAATAAATATATTAAAAAAAAAACCGTTTTGTTAATACTGTGTATTTTTTGTGTCTAATATTTTGGAGACTACATGAAAGAACTGTAAAATTTTTATCACATTGTTATGTGATTTTGCACTGGAATATAATTAAAAAGTTGATGAAGATGATGTGATAGGATGTTGAAATAAATGTAATGGTTCAGTTTGATCTGGCTCAGACTGATATTTGCCTAAAATTAAATAAGTATTCAAGAATATTTTTAAAAAAGAAACGAAGGGTTAAGATTAATATCATTGAAAAGAACTGTTCGATAGTAGCATTATCAAATCGAAAATCACTGGTTTTTATAGTGGGTTTAAGGATAAAAATGATATTGATAAAAATTTTTATGCGTTTTCGATAGTCTTTTACTTTACTGATATTGTCCGAAATCTGCTAACTAATTTGGCTATACCCAATCTAAACATTTGTGAGATTTATTATAAACGAAATTTCTTTGTAAACATTTGTTTGTTGCAAAATTGTTAAGTTTAGATTTATTGATAATCATTTTATGACAAAGAAAGATTTTATAGATTCTAATTATGTTCTCTCACAGTCTTAATAAAAGTTTAGATATTTGCTCGGTTAACATAACCTATATAGTTCGAATTCTACAAAGGATCTATTTCTTGCTTCAGATTTCTAATTCATTACTTACCAGGGAAGTCTCCCAATTAATCTATCCGACTTTAAGTCGGCACAATGTGCATCATGTAGGTCCTAATGAGTTATGAACACTCCGAAAAGGATTCGTCCTATTAGCTTATTGCTGCTGAGATACTGCTTTTTTTTATATTAAAGATCTAGTTTCCACAGAAACATCGGAGAAACTAACTTTCGAATTTCAATTCGAAATTTTTCAGAGATAGATCTTAAAAAGAATAGTTTATTGTAAAAGTTTGACGTTTTTTTATTTGCTTTCATCCTGAATTACGAATATAGAATTTACTAATTTGTATGTACGATGTAAAAAAACATGCTTTTTATCATAGCCGCATCTTAAGATCTGAAACTTTCAAAATAAATTATTTTGTTTAAAGCCTATTTCGATGCAGATTTTCGAAAATTATTTTTTTCGCTGTTCTCGAGGAAGATAACGTCTACGAACCTTTGAAGCTGAGTGATGACCGTTTTACTGAATTTGCGATGCAGCTTTAAGTATTTACCGAAAAATCAAATAGCTGAATTTCCACCTGTATTTTGCCCATAGATAGGTCTGATGACTGTGGAAATATTCTGAAAGTTTGAACCGAAAAGAATGTTCCTTTGTCGAGATATTGAATTTCCAAAAAAAAATGATTGTTTTCAACAAAGACCGAGTTTATTTGAAAGTTCAATCTCTCGACAAAGAAACATTCTTTTCGGCTGAAGCTTTCAGATCGAAATTCAGTTATTTAATTTTTCGATAAATGCCTAAAATTGGATCGAAAATTCAATAAAACGGTTGTAACTCGGCTCCAGAGAGCCATGACCGCGAACCCTTTTCCAGTCTTACCAAGATCTCCTTGTGAATCCGATATGAGCTCAAATAGCGGGCATCAATTTGGGTATTTTCTTCGTAAGTAACAATATCGAACATATGTATACATAGCATTAGCTGTAATGTTCTCTTTTAAATACTAAATGAATAAATAGAAAGATCTAAATATCACTATTTCGATTTCTGAGTTATCTATTATATCTAAATTAAACATATCTATAAATTTGCATTTGGAAACCAATTGCATAATAATTGCATTCAAACAATTGATCATTTTCGAAGTACATATTTCCTTTCTTGATTACTTAACTTTTATTTCTGAAAACTTACCGCTAAGTATTTTCTTTTTGAGTAATGAAATTCGATATCCATTACATGCAAGTTCAAAATCAATTGATGAAAAAAGTGCATTTTCACCAAGAAAATAAGCATTCACAATCGATGATGCTGTTAACGCTTGTTGCTGTTGTTGATCATTATCATTATCAATTGTATTCTTGTGTGCAGTTATTATTGTTGCTGATAAATTTCCTGTTCCATTGTTTACATATGGAACTTTCCACCACAGTTTACATTCATCCACAGACCTATTCATCGAAAACATAATATATTTATTCTTTTTTAGCGAAAAAGAGTCGTTTACCATTCAGCGGTCGGTGATGATTCTTTTATTTCTTGTCCATCTGTGATTATCGTATAACATATCACAGTATCATTATTTAATCGAATTGAGTTCGGTAAAGCTGAACTATTGAAACTATAATTTATATTTACTGAAATAGTATCAAATGTACGCGTCCATTTTGATGACATTTGAATTGGAATGTTTGATACATCTGTATGTTTTATCTATTAAAAATATAAATTAAAAGACAAAAAAAAAAAAATTATACAAAAATTAACAAACTTCATAATTGAGCACATTAAGATTGAAGAAACGTGATGAAGGATTTTTTTCTTGTAAATTTTGAAGAGCATTATATAATCCTGTCATATCAAATGAATAAATCGAATCATTTGAATCTGTTGATGATTCATTTCTATTTAATCAAAAAAAATAAGAACAAGATAGATATTAAATTAAGAAAAAAACAATGAGAATGTTTGTTTTTTTTGTGCGTACTGTGCGATTAATGAAGATTTTGCAGTTATATTTTCAATATGATCTAAATTTTTCAATCGAAATTGTAATCTATTTGAAAAATGTGATGGATCAACAAATAGATTCAAAATTGAAGCTGGAAATGAAATAAGCATTTCACCAACAATTCGACTTTTCCAACTTAAATACAAATTAAAAAATATGATTAGAGGAAAATGTTTCTTTTTTTCTTTACTTTTCTTGATTATTTCCAGACATCATAACATGAATTATTTCTTGAAAGGCAATTGCAAGTGGAATTTGATCTATAGTATCAGGAGTTAATGGAGACATTGGTTGCTCATGAGATATTATTGGACTGTTACGGAAATTTGGATTAATAGAAGCAATTGATGGACTAACAGAAGTCCATTTTGGTTGCTGTTGCTAAATAGAATAATAAAAAAACAAATAGAAAATAAAATTTTTATTTGGTTATTTAAGCAAAATGATTAGCGTAGTAGAAGAAGGATGTATGAAGAAGATTCTAAACATTTTACAAAGAAAATACCTCCACATTGATGTCTATAAAATAATACAAATGTTGGTCTTTATTTTCATTAGTATAAGAAATCATTTGTATTTGCGAATGATCATAATTTGAAGTCCTTGAACTTTTTTATACAAAAAAAAAATAGATTCTGCATTTTTGCAAAGATCGATGTAAAGAGTTGGATAAGATCTATAATCATCTCAAGAACTCTCGTAACCAATTTCATGATAGCATAAACTAAAAATTCATATTCTGTACTCATATCTCGTCCTTATTTAGCATCGGCTAGTACTGATTATTCAATAAACATTCCTGCATATTTAAGAAAAGACTAAAACACAGTCACTATTACTCGTGCGTAAAATCATTCGTTGAACCTCATTGATATGCATTCATTGAGTATAATTTAATATTTGACGAAGAAAATTTCCATCGATGCTTATTAATTAAATCAAGTATAGTATTATTTTAAAAGAACATTCTGATGTAACCTATCGAAATTTCAATACAATAGAAAACAAAAAGAAAATGATATTCATTTATATAGATATTTATTTTGACTAAATATAGAAATCGACGTTTAAGAAAGATGTTGAATGCATTTTAAAATGAATTAAATAACAAATTCTTACATGTAAGTGACGTGCAGAAGGCACTTGCAATCTAGGAAATAAAATTTTTTTATTTGTTGTTAAATCTTCATGATGAAATGAATTAGCCACTTCCGTATCATCATCAGTAGATGATATTGATTGTATATTTGTGCCTAAAGAAAAGATTTATAAACAAGATTTATTAACATATTCTTTATAACATATTTATGTACTTTCAATAGTCGATTGTAGAGGAGCAAACAAATCTTCTTGATTAGTCAAAGTATTGGAAACCGAATTTGAATGAGACCGATCGAATTCATCATGTGGTGGAAACATACTTGAATTATCAGTATTATCTGTTGTTGCACTATTTGATATAGTTCTATGATATAAATTGAGAAATGTTTATTATTCAAAAGAAAGAAAAAAAGTAAAAATCTTTTTTATACAAGGCTGCACGTAATGGAATAGATGGTGGAAGTGTTCTTGTACCAAGTTGGTCAATTGAGAATGATTTGTTCAAATCTGGATTTCTCTAAACAAAAAAAAAGCAAATAGAAAATCTTAATCTGAGATTTTGTTTTAGTTAATTTACGTTTGACTGTCCTCTAGAAGTTGTCATAAAGTTTCCCATATTTTTATCAATAAGACGCATCGCATTAACAATTTTTGTTTCATCATCTACATCTGATAAAATTTCTGCTTTTGGATTTATTTTAAAATCAATTTTCAATATTGGATTATCATCATCATCATCATCATCACTACTTGTATCAGTTGAATTTGATGTTTTTAATAGTGACGGTGGATTTACACTATGACGAACTTGAAGCTTGTTTTCATTTTTTAACATTGTTGAACTTGATTGAGTATATGGCTCTGGTGTTGACTATTAAATATGAACGACAATAAGAGAAAATTAATTTTAAATAATGAATATTTACACATTTATTTCTCTCAGTATTGAAAGAACTTGGAATAGAATCAACGTTATTATCAGTTTTTTTATTAAAATCAATGGTTTCATAATTAGAATTTTGTAGATGTACTTCATTTGATTCATCACGTGATTGATGAACTTGTGAAGGTTTAGTAGATTTAGTATTTGTAGATGTTTTTTTTTCATTTTTCTTTTCTTTTCTTTCTTTACGACCTGTTCCAAAAAATCCTATTGTACAAAAAAACAAACAGTTTTTTATTTTAAATCTAGTGTTAGAATGTACCTGTAAATTTTGGTCTTCTTATTTTGACATCAAATGGATTCGATGTTTGCTCATTACTACTATTTGGTTCTGGCGAACGCAACATTTGATTGTTAGACGTCGTGACATTAGGAGATGTTGTCGTAATGTTTGCAGTAGGAGATGTTATTAAATTATGAGATGGTGCATTTGAATGAGTGTTACCAGAATGTTGTGACAATGCTAAAGAAAAAAAAAGATACGAACACGAATTATTTATTATTGTTGTTTTTTTCTTTTTTGGTCTATTCTATTATTCAGCTGAAGAAGCTCATTAATTAATTGAATAGTTAATGCAATAACCTAAGCATATAGCTATGAAATTCCCGTGTAAAAAAAAGTAATTTGCTTTCTATTCATATATATATATATATATATATATATGTTTTCTTTCTCCCATTGTTAATATTTGCTTGAATGCATGCTTATAAATATCATACAAACCATGAAAAAATTGATGATAGTGATGTCGAGCTGAATCAATTGATTCATATTTCAGAAAAATGATGAGAAAAAAAAGAAAAATCTTTTTTTTTGTCTCCTCTTACCA
This sequence comes from Rotaria sordida, assembly GCA_905250125.1. Taxonomy (NCBI): domain Eukaryota; kingdom Metazoa; phylum Rotifera; class Eurotatoria; order Philodinida; family Philodinidae; genus Rotaria; species Rotaria sordida. Next base: position 145,014 of record CAJNOL010000087.1, read on the forward strand.
CGATTATTATTAGCATTGTTATTATCACTACTTTTTGTATTTTGTGGTGAAACATTAAAATGAGCTTGGAATGAAGGTACACCTGATTCTAATTGATCAACTTGATTTGAATCATCATGACCACTTAATACATCAGGTGTATTGTTATTTGTTGGTGGTGCTGATGCTTTAAGATTATCAACTTCTTCAATTTGTAAAACAACTGTAGAAATGAATTAAAGAATAAAATTTATTGATAAAAGAAAATAATTCTTTTGTATTTTTTTCTACCTGGTCGATCTGTTCCTGTTTTCTTTTGTTCAACAAACCCATCTAAAAGATCATTTCCACTTAATGATTTTAACTTATCGCTAAAATCATTTTGTGCTAATCTTATTTGTTCATGATTTCGTTGAAGTAGTTCAGAAAAAGTTAATGAAAAGAGAAGCATTTTTTCAATATGATCAATTTCAAAATCTTGAAATTTTGTACAAGCTAAAATCAAAATAGACAAGAATAAAATAAAAAAGCATTTTATTTTAATAGAATAAAATTTACCATCCTGAAAACGTTTTTCATAATCATTTCTAACTGAATTATATTTTTCAATTGTTAATTTATATTCATCTTGAGCAAGTCGACATTTTCTTTCTAAACGTTCGACTTTATTTGCTTGTAATGCATTTAATGTTGTTTGAGCAAGACCTGGTGAATTATTATCTTGTGATGTAGCTGATGAAGTATTGAATAAACTATTTCCAGTACGTTTTGCTCGTTCATAATCTAATGTAACCGAATGATATTGTTCTTTAGCTTTATTAACTATATGTAATGAATTATGTAATTGTGATATAAGTTCAGCTGAACGTAATATATCTCCATCTTTTTGTATGTGTGTTTTAACTTTCTTTTGATATAAATCTTGATAATTATGAATATCACGTAATAATTCTTGATAGAAACTCACAGTTGCTGAATGTGTTGAAGAAATTTTATCAAATAGATCACGTATTAAACTCCATATTGGTGTAAATGTGCCCAAATATTGATTTTTTGTTAGTTGAGATTGTAAACGAGATAAACTTTTATAGTACACTGATTCACATTGTGCACTTAAAGAAGAAGAAAACAAATACACCTTTCAATGAATATTTTGCGTACTTGAAAACTTTCGTAAAGATATTCAATATATCAGTTTTTTTTCCTGTTTTTTAATTTAATCAAAGAGAGTATTTTATGTAGAAATTATTCTATATAACTTTCACAGATTTTTGCGGGCCCTAGGTTCGTACTTCATAATTCATCTTTCGAAATTTATCGACATTTTCTGATAATTTCCCTAATATTTTTCAATACAGAGATAATGTATTATATACTATTTTTTTCTATTATAAATTTATTCTTACTTTTTTTATTTTTTTCTAATATACTTGTTTTTTTAAGATTATCCTTAGAAAAAATAACCCATTACGCAATTCGAAAGACTCAAGAATGTATTTTGATATTTGTACCATGTATTTTACATACCTTTCATTAAGAAATCGTTGAAATTCTTCAATAGCTATTGCACCATACTTAACATTACTTGATAACACCTCAAAACCCCGATTTCCTTCACTCCAAAAATAGTCACTCCAATGAACCATCTGAAAATTTTATCGAAAATACAGAAAAAAAAAGAAAGGGAAAAACTATAATTATCCTCCAGCCAATAGAAAGATGAAACGCTATGCATTATAGAATGATTTTCATTGATTGTAGCGCATAGTAGAATATTTAGTATATATATATATTCTATATCTGGATCATTCTTATCTTCTGTTCTTATCATCGCTTTTTGTTTTGTTTATGTTATACTTCATATTAAACAAGCAACAAATATTATTATGTTTTAATAAGAATATTAAATGGCAGAAAAAAGTTTACGCACATTAACATCTGGAAAAACGGCTACGACATTAATGGCTTATGCACAATTAGAAATTGATAACAGTTCCACTTGTATACCGAGGTATATTTAATGAGAGACTTCTTTTGTTTTTTTTTTCTTTTCCTTGGAATAAATAGAAATCTTGTTTTTGTTTTGTTTGTTTCTATTTTTAGACTTTGTAAATTCAATATTGTTCGTGTTGTTTTAAATCGAGTTATCGATGGTGGAGATTTAAATGCAATTGTTGTTGCTGTTAAAATACAAGTAAATATTAGATCTAAGATTATTGATATAAATTAATTGAGGATTGATTTTTTTTTTTTCGTTTGTTTAGAGTAATAAAAGAACATTTCGTTGTTGTGAAATATCACTTCAACAAGATGGAACGTTAGATGCACCAGTTAATCTTCAATATTTAATTACTGTAAATATATATTTTGTTTTTTTTTTAAACAGAGAAAATTAGCTTTTTTTTAAATAGTATCCTCATTACTTTAAACGAGATATTAATAAAATTCATATATATATTCAACGACGAAAAAATCGACCCATGATTGGTTATAAAACATTAGCACGTGGTGAAATTAATCTCAATGAAGTATGTTTATATATTCAAAATTGTTATTAAGACTTTTGACATAGTTTCTTCTCAGAATAATTTATGATTATTTGTCTCATTAGTACAATTATCGTTTTCAACATAGTATTATAGTAACATTCGTATTCTTGAATTTTTTGAATTAATTTTGACATTCATCATCATAATTATTAACGATTTTATTACTACAAAAAAAGAACCTGATTTCTAGACAATAGACAGAACAAAAAAAAACAAAAACATCTTGTTGAGTATGGCAAAAACATTGCACTAATAGAATTATATTCATTGACGAGTATTGATGCTATGTTTTGAAGTCAAATTAGTTTATTTATCTAATCATATTAACACTCTAATGAAAAGTGGACAAAAAACAACATTACATCGACAATTTATTGAAGTTGATATCATCGCCGAGTCCTTTTCATCGATATGAAAGATTTCTTCTTATACTCAGTAACCTAACAAATTTTGATCAATTGATTAAAAAAACAAGCAACATAAAGAATTCATTAGAAGTACTCTTGTGATTGGTATTCTAAGACAAAAAAAAACATATAATTTAATCTTCTACTCGAGAAATCATTCGTCTGTTGTTGACGAGATTAACCAATAATCTCATGAGATTTGCTTATTTTTAATTGATAAAAACCATTAATAAAAACAATATTGAATTTTCTCATATAGGTTATTCAACGACCACAAAGTTTAGATTTGCATTTATATTTAAATACAAATGAAAAAGTCAAACAAAATGTACGTTTACCTATTCATGAAGATAATTCAGGTGGAACAATGGATGATATACAAAAACGTCCTATTGGATATGTATCAATTGTATCATTGTCAAGTACAATTCCAACTGAATCAACTGATCAGACAGCCACACGTTCTAAATTTGGATTAACAACAAAACGACATCATCATCATCATCGTATAGCAGATTTTGGTGCGTAATGAATGATCGAAAAGTTTTTAGACAAGATGTTTGTTCACTTTTTGACGTATTTTCGGCGAGTCAAAAGTTATGAGTTTGTACTCTTTTCAAATATGAGATTAGAAGTTTTGTTCGAGAGTAGTGAAATAATCCTTAAAAAGCTCAAGAAATTAGTTTAGACAGAACTCGAGGATCGACGTTTCCAATGAACGTGTTTGTTTATTTTGATCTATCTGAAAACATTTCAGACAAGCCAAAAATTATAAATCGTGACAAGAACTTTGTCCTTTCTTTGAATATGGACTCAGACATATACTGTCTATTTTTGTTCAACGGTAGTAAAGGACATTTGAAAGACCTGACAAATTATTTTTAATACTAAGCCGACACGTTTTACTTTATCCTATAAGTTCTTTTCTGAACATGCTAAAAATTGTTGGAATCTGTCGTTTTGTAGAGCATACACTTCTCTATAAAATTTCATAATAAACTAACGAGGAAATTTCTTCATCTACCGCTTCTAATTTCAGTGATTTTTTTGCGTCTATAGATACTGCATAGTGTTCTAATGGAAACTCTAAAAGGATTTGGTTTTCTATTGATATTTGACTAAGCTATTGAATTTGTAATATATCGATTTTCTAGAAGTCTCAGATATTTCGAAAAACTCATATTTTCGAATTTTGATTGAAAATTTTGTACATATAGAGAACTCAACTAGACTAGCTTATATAAAAGAAAATTGGAAGTTTTGAACGAAGTCTCTTCAAGAAATGAGACTTGTATGACATAGACCATTTTCCATGGATAGTGTATACAACATGCATTTTTTGAAAGCTTTATATGTCGAAGAGACTTTGTTGAAAACTTGTGAATTTTTTTATGATAGCTATTCTAGTTGAGTTCTTTATGTGTACAAAGTTTCAGATCGAAATTCGATCGCTTAGTCAAATCTCAATAGGAACCTAAATTCTTTTTAAGCTTATTATTATTAAAACACTATGTAGTATCTATAGGCAAAAAATCATTGAAATCTGAATGAGGGTAGCTGAAGAGATTTTCTCGTAAGCTGTAGCTTTTACCCAAGTGAAGTTAGAAGTATTTTGTCAAGAGTTTCTTTCAACGTAAAACGATTGTCGATTTTTCAAAAATAAGTTTTTAGGAAAAACAAAAATAGTTCATTTTGTATGATAGCTTCTGATCCACAAGCTGATATATAAATAAAGATCTCAACTTTTTAGTTTCGAACCACAATAGTGAAAATACAAAAATTTTCCATCCAAATTAATTTTTTGAACTTTTCATAGATTATTTTACTACTCTCGAACAAAATTTCTAATTTCATATGCGAAAAGAATACAAAATTATAATTCTTTACTCGTTAGAAATACTTTCTCGTACATCAAAATTGAACAAATATCTTATCTAAAAGCTTTCTGATGATTCGTTAAAAGAAAAACCATGTATATTTCCTTATTAGATAAATCATTAAATGAGGATGATGAATATATTGAAGAAGAAGAATTAAATTCTGAATTAGAAGATAGTGATCTTGAAATTAATTTAAAAACTAAACAACAAAAATTTAATACAAATATATTACGAAATAAAATAATAAAAATGTTTAAAAGAAAAGCAAATCAAACAACAAATAATCCAAATCGTAATACAAATAGAACAACAACAAATACAACAAATTTATCTCATGAACATCATGGATTTATATTTGATCGACAATCTGATAATGATGATGATCAATTATCAGATATAAGTGATAGTACTATACCAGTTGATCAATGGAGTATTGAATCTGTACCTAAACCTGGTTTTACACCTGTTGAACAATTACAAGTACTTAAATTTGTAAGTTAAAATAAAAAAAAGAAATAATCAAAAAATAAACATTATTTGTTTATTATTAGTCTGAAGATGATCATACGATGACAAGAAAATCAACAAATCCATTTGATAGTAATGACAGTCCATTAGTAAGTTTACAAAAAAAAAATTATTTATTCTTAGTTATTAATAATATAATAAATAAAAAGGATTCGGATGCATCCGATTTGGGAATGGATGTTGAACGAACAAATATTTTGCCACCAGCAGTAATGTCAATACTTGAAGAAAAACCATCACGTCCTATTATAACAGTTTGTCTTTTATTTTTTCTAGTCTTTCTTCAAACAAAATTTTTCATTATTTAGACTGTTCGTGAAAGTGCTGTTAAACAATTAGATGAACTTTATATAAATGATCGTCTTCCAGAAACTGTTATTTTTCTTTATACAGGAATTAATCAAACGAATGTATGTTTTATATTGTATTGCTTTGTTTCTAAATTATTTTGAATAATTTTTTTAATAGATAAATGCATCAAAATTTAAAGAATATAATCTATCAGTTATTTCAGTTTCAACTTTAGTCGATGCTAAAGCTGTTTTAAATAATTTAATTCAACGAATTCAAAAAAAGTTTGAGAGTTTTTTTTATGTAAAATTATAAGGAATAAATTTTGTTTTTTTTTTTCTTTGATTAGTACAAGTCAATCACAACAAATTCCTGTTATACGTATTGTTTTACTTGGTAATGATGCATTTGTTAATTCATTTCTTCAATCTTATGTTGAATGTTTGGCATCGAGACCACATGAATATATGAATTATTTTCGTTTTTATTTTGTTCCATTAAGTAATTCAATAGATATAGTTTTTTTTCCTGTGATTTAAAAATTCTCATGATTTTATTTTATAGCTTTTTCCTATTTGGCAAAATTTCTTGGAAGTTTAGATTCACAATATGGATTATTATTCGGTGGAATTGAATTATCAAATGAAATGATAGGTAAAGAAAATTTTTCAATTACAAAATAAATTCTTTTTTTTTCTGTCAATTGTTTAGATATCAGAGAATTATCACAAAAGATCACACGATATTTAAAAACGTCTCAACGAACACTTTCATTACCCGTTGGTGAAGTTATGCTTAACCGAAAAGGACGATTGTAGGTTTTTGTTTTATGAAAACATAAAAGTTAATGAGATCTACTAATGACAAAATTAAAAAATGTTCCTTTCTTACTAAGGAACATATCAAACGATTGAATGCCATTCGACTTCGTGCTTTGCTTATTAGTAGGATCCAATGAAACTAACAAAACATCAAAAGGAGTTCAAGCTCTTGAATAGCCCAACTAGAGTTAAGACTATTTCAGTAGTTTTTCGATCTCTGGGTCAGTTATTCAATTACAAGATTTTTACTTGAAATTTTACCCATCGATAGGCTTCACAGTCACTAAAATGTCCTAAAAATGTCAGCTCGAACGAATATATTTTTCTTGAGATATCAAATATCTAAAGTAACTAAATTCTATGGTTTGCCTTGCGATATATAAACATTTATTGAATACTTGATATCTCAAAGAGAATATATATGTATGCGCTGAAACTTTTAGATTTCGTTATGAGAACTTTTTTAATCCTGCTATATCGATACTCTACACAGGATAGAGAAGAGAAGAGATCAATACTCAATCAGTAAAGTATAAATGATATACTAGAAATAAGATAAATAGAAATAGTGAGCGAATCGCTCTTATAGAAATAACAATAGAAATTTAATTGGCATTGATATGTGTACTAAAACATATTACAAATAATATCTGTTTTGTTCTTCATCACCTTATACGTATTAACATAAATATTTAATTTTGTCAATGGCTTATCTCTCTTTTTATTATATTTATCGTTATTTTAGACCAGACGAAGATTCATCACCAACATTTTTACCATTCTGTTGTGTAAATATATTTTATTGTCTTATTTATTTTTAACTAAATATATATCTTTTTGTTTTTTAGTATGTTCGTCTTGGTACATTATCATCAACATCAAATGACAATCAAATGACATCAATTGATGATAATATTCTTCTATCGAAATCTTTATCTTTATCTTTATCAACAAATCCACCACGTGATTCAAAAGATTCGTCGGATGAAGAGACTTCAGCAACAGCATTAGCATCGTCTCCTCCACCAAAAATTACAAATACTTTAATAAAAAGTTCACATATAGAGGAATCAATATCACCATTTGATATATCTGTTGATTATTGGACTATAATTGGTAATAATGCTAATATAATTAATGACAATCAAAAAGAAAGAAAAGATGGAATAAGAACAATAAAATCATCATTAAAATCTAATATTCGTATATTAACTATAACAAGACAAGCAACAATAAATTTTGATGGAAAAATTTCATCTCCATTAACAATGACTTATGTAACAAGAGAAAAAAAACAAAAAAGTAAGTTTATTTTTCTTTTTATTTTACATTTATTATTTTTTTAAGCCATATCATCATGCCATAAATAAGCATGAGGTTTTATTTTACGTTGATCAGATATCATTGGTTTTTTATCTTTTGTTAACCATGAACTTGTTGATATGTTTGATGTTTGTTTTTGAAATTGATTTGAATTTTGATTACATAAATATCTTAGTAATATATAAATTAATGTTAGAATAAACGCAATTATGCTAGCAATTAATAATGCTAATAAACATAAGATTAACATTCGTCCAAATAAAAATATTGACTTTTGTAATTTAGTCATTGGAAAATCACGACGACATGTATCATCATAAGCAGCATTTTCACGTTTAACAGGAAAGTTATAAACCATACGTATTGCTCGTATATCATCATGACAAAGCATACGAAATGTTGAAAAATGCATTACAGATTGCATATGTGGATTTGGTGGTACTGGTTTTTCAGCATTTGTTGTATGCTAGAAATTAAGAAATTTAAGTTTTTCTAGAATAAAACAATTTCATAGTTGAATTCATTAGAAATCGAATCGATTTAGTTCGGAAAAAATACCTTGAATTAATCTTGATATTCTAATAGATTCATTAGTTTATTATAAATTGTGACATGAATCAGCTTCACAAGAAACATGCATTGATTCAATGTGTAGACAACATCGATTATTAGATTGTATTTAGTATTTGAAGAATTATGAAAGATTCAATTTGATGAAAGAATTTTTTTTTAAACTAGTAGACAATAAGTGATTGGCAAGGTCTCACAAAACATAGTTGTTTACTTTTGACGTATTTCCAATGAGTCAAAAGCTGCGATTTTGTTCTCTTTTCAAAAATGGAATTAGAAATTTTGTTCGAGAGTAGTGAAAGAATCTTTGAAAAGGCTAAAAACTTACTGTAGACGGAACTTGTAGGCTAACATTGCTGATGAACATATTTGTTCATTTTGACCTGCTTGAAAGCATTTCAGATAGGCCAAACACTATAGATCGCGAACAGAATTTGAATATAAACTTAGAAATGTTGTGTCTATTTTTGTTCAACAGTAGTGAAGTACTTTTCAAAAGACCTAAAAAATTATTTGTAATGGTCAGCCGATAGATTTTTGTTTATTTCAAACATTCTGAAAATTATCGGAGCCGATCGTTTTGTAGTATGAACACTTCTCTACAAAATGTAGTATTAAACTAAACTGTAGTTTTGACTCAAGTATTTTTTCAAGAGTTTCTTTCAATGTATCACAGTTGTCGGCTTTTCAAAAATGAATATTTAGAAAAAAACAAAAATGGTACATTCTGTAGGATAACTTTTGATCTACAAGTTGATATATGAATAAAGATCTTAAGTTGTAGTTTCGAATTGCACTAATGAAAATACAAAATTTTTTGGATTTTTCAAAGATTCTTTCACTATTCTCAAACAAAATTTCTAATTTCATATTCGAAAAGAGTACAAACTCATACCCTTTTGACTTGTCAAACATACGTCAAAAGTAAACAAACATCTTGTCTAAAAACTTTCCAATTATTCGTTAATTTTCGATCTTTTGAACAACTTTAAATAGACGGATGAAATTTTCATCCATTTGAACGAGACCAATATAAAATCAATTTATGTGAAATTTGATAATCAAGTTATCATTTTAAATAATCATGTTAGAGTTCTCGTTTCCTGAACATTCTGTTTTCAAGGAACGAGAACAACTCCAAATTTTTTTTTTAATAGATTTATGTGAGACTTATGCGTTATGAGTTGCAAGGAACGGGAACTCATGTTGCATTCCACACACAAGAATTCGAAACTATCTTTCGAGAGCTTGAATTTAATCAGGCAAAAAGAAACACGAAGACATGCTTTGTCAAAATAAAAATGTCGATGATAATCAATGCACATATGAATTTATAATTCTATTTTGGATCACAGCAAAAAAAAATGCAATTCTAATATGCATAATTGAGTTTGCCAGCGAATTGACTCTATGCTCGCTTATTACATTTTAAGTAGGCATTTTAGGCTTCTCGTTTCTAAACGTTCCGTTGACAAACCAATGAGAACATATTCCATACTGCATTTGTTTTATATATATCGAGATATTTTGTCTATTCTTTTATGTGAGACTATGACGCATTTCAGATTCTTATGAGCAGAACACGAAAATGACACTTCTACTATTAAAAAGTCGAGAAAATGAATTTTTCTTTTCAAGTGTATTATGGAAATCTCGAGAAATTTAATTAAATAATCATTCATTTACATTCCGATACATTTCTCTTTCCATTAATGATCATTAGAAGTCTCAAATAAATTGAAGATTTTCACAAACGAAGATAGTTAACGTTCGAAGTATATTTTACTCTCAAAGGAGAGTATGGTTGATAACTATTGAAAATGGCTCCGTCGAGAAATTTGATTTCTTCTATGTGAAAACTATCACATAAGGTGCCCGAAACATTGAACCCGACCGCCGATGATAATCAACACTTTTTATCAATGCACTTCACATTCGATTAAGCTATTTTTATATGGTTCGATAGCGCCTTTCAATCAATTCAAAATGAGATAAAAACATTGAGAAAAAAACACTAGACACGCAAAGAAATTCCAAGGAGACTATTCTTCAGACAAGATTTTTTTGTCTAATATTAAGTCAATTTCTATTAGAAAAAAAAACAATTTGGATAAAAACTAATATGACATTCTGAACGAGCATCCAAAACTGAGTGGACTTACGCGTACTTCACAAATTTTTGCAACCTCTTTTTGTCGCAAAATTGTCTCCTGGGCTCCTCGGAATTGAGTCAAAAAATTTGACAGTGGAAACCAAATTCTAATCTTATATAACGATAGTAGAAATCCAAATAGTAGATGAATAAATAAAAAACAAAAAAAACAAAGTTTTCATGAAATTCATTCGTTGGCCAAACTCTAAGAAAGACCAAGAGTAGATTTTTTGACGGAACAAAAAAAGATTGCGGAAATTTTTAGAATACATGTAAGTTCACTCCGTTTTGGATGCTAATTCAGAATATCATATTAGTTTTCATCCAAATCGTATTTTTCTAACCGAGATCAACTAAATATCAGGCAAAAAATCATGTCTCAAGAATAGTCGCCTTGAAATTTCTTTGTGTGGCCAGAGTCTTTTCCTCGATATTTTTATATCATTTGCAAGCGTTCGAAGAGTACTTTTGAACCACACTCAAAATAGCTTAGTTGAAGACAAGATTCGTTGACATTAACATAGGTTTTCAGCCGGCAGCACTGGTACTAGAAGCATATCAGAGCAATGTGCTCCCTGCGAGGTCATATTGAACAGTATTTTTTTTCCTAATATTTTCATACCATTTTGAAGCCGTTGAAAAATGCTATCGATTCATATTAATACCAGTCTGATTGGTCTTCAGGTTGATAGATAAAAGAGCTGGTCATCCTCAACAGCTAATATAGTGTACTTATGACAACCATTGAGTATTTCAATTGGCCAGGACACAATACGAGCAAGTATTATAGGTCTAATTCTACTAGGAATCATCTCGAATGGGAGTTTGACATGACAGAAATCATATTTTTGTAGGGAATCGATTTCATCAGTTATCGATTCTCCCCCTCCTTTGTGTAGCGTTTTGGATATTAATCTTCTATGTAAGAATAGAAATACAATTGAATATAAAATAATTACCTCTATACCAAATCCATGTAATGTTTCATGTAATAAAGCCCAATGTAAATCAATGTCACATTCATTTGTTGCTTCAATACAAGTATATATAATTGGATCATAAACAAAATCATCTGAAACAAGAAAATTTTGTTGCATGTTAAATTTAATTGTTGATATTGGTCTATCATTTTCTGCAAGATGTATTCCACCATTAGCACGATATCGACTCTCTCTTGCTACATCAACTGGATAGATGTAAAGTGAATCTAATATTTGAATATTATCGATAGTTGCTTCTGGAATATCATCCATTGGACATTTGGTATAATCGAAAAAATTAAAATGAAAATTTGCTTCACCTGGATCAAGTCCTTCTTGTATGGTTATATCGTTATCTATAACTGTATTAATTCCTTCAATAATATAATTTATAGATCGATAAATATAACTTGTATTGATTCTATTTGGATAAAAATTTGCAATCCAATAAACAAATTCTTGTGGTCGATGTATATAACGCCAATCTTCTTTATAATTAACAAATTCAGGAAAAAGAACAAAACGTTTTTTTCTCGTTTGTTCAGTTATATTATATTGAGTAACTTGATCAACGGCAGTACTTTGCTGTGAACATCTCACTTCATAATTTGATTTTTGTCTTTTAAAACGTTTTGAAAAATTTTTATTTGAATAAGTTAATTTATTAATTATAAATAAAATAGAAAAGTAAATAAGAAGATTAACAGAAGATTTGAACAACATTTTTCTAAATGAAACATTTTTTGTTTCTATGGATATTTCTTTTTTCTTTTTAGTTATGAAATTTGGTAAAAAACTTAAGGATTTATCAAATGCTAAAATAATTGAACCTCAAGTTATAACGGGTATTAATCGTCTTGTTTGTACATCAAAATCACATAATGTGGAATTAAAAGGTAAATATTGTATTTTTAATTAAATTATAAATGAAAATTTATATTTTAGTAAATGTTGATGGACAAGAATGGAGTAATGTCAAATTCTTTCAAATCTCATCACAATGGCATACACACATCAAATATTTTCCTCTGGCAATATTTAATGAATTACGCAATACTTAATATTTGTTTTTATTTATTGACTCTAGTCATTAATATCATAATAAAATGTTTTGTCTGCTAATCTTGCAATGTTTTTCTGTAATAATCGTATGTTTCTCTACATTATATAGAAGTGAAAGTTCTTTTTTTTTTTCTATGTTTGATGGGTTGTAAAATTTGATTGTTGTTCCTTTTTTTTTCTTGTGAGTTTTAAAATGTATCTGTGTGCCTTGCAAGTTCTTGTAATTAAGAACAGAACAAACTATATTGTTTACAACTTTTGCTTTATCGTCTTCTTTTTTTTCAGATTTATATTGTGTTGTGTTGTAGTATGTTTAACTTCGTAAATGTGTACGTAACTAATCGGTATTGATGCAGTAAGTTTTATTCTGTTGTTTATAATGGATTGAAGAATTGAAATAATATTGTAAAAATCTATTTCGTTAAATACATTTTTCAATAATAACGAATAATTATTATTATTGTGTTTAGAATATCAATTAAAGAATAATTGTTTCAATGTTTTTTTTTTACTTATTCTTTTTTTGTTTTATTTGGCATTTATTAATTTTCTTCTATTTCTCTTGTACTTTATCTTTTAGTGATTTCTGCATTTTATTGTTCTCATTCAAGTATGTGGAAGGAAGTGACTAATTAATATCCGTTTTAAATAAAAGCTACATTATATAGGATACTAATGACTATTTCCGTCTTCCATTATGAAGTATTTCTTTAAATTATTATATTCATTCATCTATTAACAATCTACTTAGTTATAAACATCTATTCAATGTATATCGATAGTTTACATCATAAGATTGAGAACAAAATATATAATACAACAATCAAATTATTTTTTTTCTATAGAGAACTATTATGAATATTTGAAAACTTTGATCTAGTGTGAAATCGATATTTCAAGAACTATTGTTGATATAGTTTATAGTCACTTAAGAATGAACTTAACGATAGATGACAATATGATTTTTAGATGTATGTCGTATAGAACTTTACATGTTTATCAAAGTTCTAACATCGTCAAAAAAAAATTATAGAAGTTGTTTTAATTAAGTTAAACGATTCAAAATTATATATTTGAATCATTTCATCATAATAATACTCTGAATAAATACGTTTGAGGGAATCTCTTCAAATATCAAATCTCTTTTCGACCAAGACCATGTTGATTTGATGAGCAATAGAAAAGTTTAAAATAGTTTGGTTTTTTGTGCCTTCATTCTCGAGATATTGATATTTTATAGGGTTTTTCAACAAAAGACTGTGGCCATATGGAAAATTGATTTTCGACTTCAAATTTTGCATGAACAAAGTTCTCCATGAGGTTAGTTGATTATGCAAGTTTTAGTTTTTCTAGTATTTCCTTTCTGGAGATGTTAATATATAAATAAAATTTGCTTTCACCCACCAGAGAATTTTGAATATTCTATATCCCAGGATAGGAGATACTAGAAAAGTTACAACTTACCCAACGAACTAATCTCATTGACAACTTTGTTTGTACAAAGTTTGAAGTCGAAAATCGATTTTCTTCATTACCACAGTTTTTTGTTGAGAAACTCAATAAAATTTCCATATATCGAGGACGAATACCCGGAAAACCAAACCATTCTAGACTTTTCTATCATCTCGGTGAAAAAGAGATTTAATATCTGGAGAGGTTTTCTCACTAGCTGAATGAGAAAATACTTAGAGAAGATTAACGATTTGAATTATACGAATTTTTTATTATCATTCGTAATGTATGCTATTTTTTTTTTCAATCGGTTTCAAGTAGAAAACTTCCGGAAATCGTCGAATCATGAAAACACAAATAAGATTTTTATACTTGGTAGAAAATGAAAAGAGACCAACCACTGAATTTTGATCTTGTATTTCTACTTTCATAATCTATTAAATTCGAAGTTTTTCAGCGGAAGTTGGTCGTGTATTATTCACCAAAATATTTAGCTGGATGATTACATAATGAAGTATATAATATCAATTTTAGGATATCTTATGTAGAACTTTTCATAATAAAGAAAATATCATTTTTTCTATTCAACAATATTCTGAAATTATTAACAAATAAATTTTATTTTTTATTCTATACACAAGTCAATATATTAGTTTTGTAATTATATTTCTAAAATAGAATAAAAATAAAAGAATCATCTTTTTCTGTTTTAATGAATAATGATTAAATACCATGCGGTTTTTTTTTGTTCAAGATTTTCCTTGTACTTTTGATCAATGATGGGAAGTTCGATGATATATTTCTTGACTTTCATTCTTTCAACTTTCTTGAATGAAATTAGTAGTGGTCAACAAATGCAACTGATAGCTAGTCATGTTGTAAGTTAATTATTTGAAAAACATTAAAAAATAAATAAATTTTCCTGAAAATATTTTAGATTTACAGACATGGAGATCGAACACCTGTCACGACATTTCCAACAGATCCAGTAAAGCCAAGCGATTGGCCTAATGGGTAAATTAACTTGAAAAATTTCTTTATATTTATCAAATAATTTTGATTCATTCTAGCTTGGGTCAATTAACAATTGCTGGTATTGAACAACAACATCGTCTTGGTGGATATCTTCGTACTCGTTACGAATCATTACTTAGTTCAACTTATACGGCAAGCGAAATTGTCGTTCGTTCAACAGACCTTGATCGAACATTAATGTCAGCTCAAGCAAATCTTGTCGGTCTTTATCCAGTACTTAATTTTACTAATGATCCATTTCCAATACAACCAATTCCAATTCATACAGTATCAGCTCATCAAGATTTTGTATGGCATATTTTTAAATAACAAAAAAGAAAAATAAATCAAATAAATCAATTCTTTTAGTTACTTGGTGCAAATGATTGTCCAAGATATGATCAACTTGAAGATGAAGTTGATCAAAGTGATGAAATGAAAAAAATGGATGAATATTATGCAGTAAAAATTATTTTCTTATCTATTTTAATATTTATTTATCTATTTATTTATCTATAGCCATTTTTTAAAAAACTTGAAGAATTGACAAATGTGACTAATATGACAGTATATAATGCTTGGGATATAGCTGATACAATTTTTGTTGAAGTAAAGACTAAGATAAATAATTAAACAGATTTATTTCGATAGATTATTCTTTTTTTCTTAGCATATTTATAATAAAGCTCCAGCATGGGCAGACGATGCTGTTCGACAAAATTTATCTAATATTAATGACTTTGCATTTCATTTTCTTTATGAAAATAATGATACCAAACGAATTCGAGGAGGTTTGATAATTATGAATCAATATTATACGCAAGCAAAAAATTTATTTATTTAGGTCCATTAGTACAAGATATCTGGTTAAATATGAATAATTCAGTACATGGAAAATCTTTTTACAAAGTTAAAATGTATTCAGCTGTAAGTCATAAAAATGTTCTTTCTTTTTTTTTTTTGATTGATAATATTCTATTTATATAGCATGACACAACTGTCAGTCCAGTTCTTTCATTTCTTGGTATTAATTACCCTCATCAACCACAGGTAAAATAAAAAAAATAAATAAATTTTATCCATGTTTTAAATATTATTTTTGTTTTATTTAGTATGCATCAGCTATATTTATTGACCTCTATCAACAAAGTAAGCTTTTTTATTATTTAAATTTACAAACAAATATGATTTTCTTTAAAAATAGATTCAACATATTTTGTTAAAGTTGA
The DNA here is from genome assembly GCA_905250125.1 of Rotaria sordida. Classification (NCBI taxonomy): domain Eukaryota; kingdom Metazoa; phylum Rotifera; class Eurotatoria; order Philodinida; family Philodinidae; genus Rotaria; species Rotaria sordida. The sequence goes on from CAJNOL010000087.1 coordinate 161,251, forward strand.
ATATTTAAATGTAACAGATTCAAATGTATCTTATCCATATTTATTAAATGATTGTCCAACAATTGAATGTCCATTTGATAAATTTACAAATATTTATCAACCTCGTTTTCCAGATATTGCGGATATTGAATGTGCAAAAAAAGACCCGCCTATGCCACCATGTAAATAAAAGAAATTTGTTATATAAAAGAAATTTTATTTTTTTCTATTTAGCTGATGGTAATAATAAAAAATTAATAACAATTCTTGCTTTTGTTATTGTTGCTGTTATTATTATGATATTTGTGATATTTTTATGTCTTTATTTACGAAAAACTGATCGTGATCCACCTCTTTTAGGACTTGATCGAACAGTACAATCAGCTTGATTTCTATTATGAATGCAAATACGTACAATATGAACTTTATTTTTTTTTTATCGACAAAATAGAAAAAAAGATATTTTTTTTAACAGTTTGAATGATTTTTTTTTGAAGGGGAAGATTTATTTACTGGCTATTTTTTTTTAATGGTGATTTTTTTAAAAGAAATAAATGATTATAGAACAACTCAAAGTTTTCACAAAGAATTGACATTAAAGAGATGCAACAAATCTAGAAATAGTTTACAATTTGATAATCGTTATCAAATCTCAAATTATTTTTGCGTGACAGTAAATCTAAATCGAAAAACGTTTTTCTGGATGTATCATAATCCTAGTAAAGTTGAGCGTTGTTGATGACTCCTTATCTTAGCAAATCTAAATCTGATTTGAAATCAAAATTAATGTCAAATCCAAACTATAAAATATTAAATCCTAAAGCTTCGGATTTGTGGCACTTCTAATTAGAATAGAAAACATCATCAAGACTAAAGTTTTCATTCGGTTAATAAGATTTCTTAATTTTTGTTATTAAAGGAAATCAGTTCTGTTTTTTTTTCTAAATCTATTCGATTCTTAAGGTCAATAAAGTTGATGAAATTTTCTAAAGAAAACTCTTGGCATAGATTGTAAAACTATCGAATTTTATTAGATTAATTTCATTCAACAAAACCAAGATTTATTTTTTGTTTTATTTCTAATTCAAAAATTGTAGCAGTGTTCTAGTCAAAAGAATCAATTGTCTAGACGAAACTTGTTATAAGTTTGTCATAAAAAATTCGAGTCAAAGATGAATAAACGTTAGATATGAACAAGATGGTCTCGATCCCGACGGGACTGGAACAAAAAACGATTGGTTCCACTCATCACTAATCAACATATATTTGAAAAAATATATACAAGTATTCGTAATTGAATTTTCAACTCAAGTAGAATAAATTACATAGAGAGTGTATGTCGATCGGATTGAAAAAAAAATCAATGTTTCGTACTATGAAGAATTTTATTACGGTTATCTTTTATTTGGAAATTTTATAAGAAGACAAATATATATCGCACACAGTCATTAATCAAAATTAGAAAATTATATTGTTAAACATTCTAATCTAAACACTTGTTGATATGTCATAAAATATGAACTATCTTATGGATAGTTGTCAATGATAAGACATGATTGAGAGTTATTTAATTTTCTCTTATTATGATATGCCTCAATAAAAAAAACAAAAAAAAAACTTCTTGTTTTGAAAATTAGATTCTATTGATTGAAAAACAATAATACTTTACTCAATAATATATTTGACTTCATAAGATTCAGTTCAAATAACCATCTTGTCATATATATTATACAGAAATTCAAATGACATGAGTGTTCATTCAAGATTAGAATAAATTTATAGACGAATAAGTCTCTATCACACTCTTAACGCTATCTGTCATTTTCTATTCAACAATATTCAACTTTGATGAGCAAAGAATATATATATATATATTCATGACAATGGTATTATTTTTCTAATGCAAACACAACTTGAATACCGTCAAATGTTAAAATTACCATCACGATCTACTATCGTTTGCATATCTATTATCAATGTTTGACCCACTTGTTAAATTATGTTTTTTTTTTACTTGTGAATATTTCATGTCAAAAACAACTGTAGATTTTTATCTTTTTGCTATGTAGAATTTTATCGAATCACTCTATAGACAACAATAAAACTCTTATAAAAATGATAAATAAATCATCGATGACTTAACTTTAATAAAATCAGTTAGTTGTCATGAAGACAGTTGACTTCTGCTTAATTGAGCAGAGATCTTGTTTATTCTTCAATACGCGGAGAAGAGAAAATGACAACGGCAAAAGAAAAAAAAGAAGAAATGCGACAAAAAAAGAAGAAGATGAAGCCGAAGAAGCAATCACACACTATTTGCAGATAATTCAATTTCAGGCGAGGGTTAAAGGAGAGAAAAAAAAAGTAGTGAGAACGAACCGGTTGAGAAAACAAAAAATAGAATAATAGAAGAGCCATCATCATAAGTGAACAAAAAAAACCAAGAAATTACATAAACATAGATATAGGGACGAAAAAAGAAAAGACGAAGAATACTTGAAGAACTTTATTGTCTGCTCCATTCATAATAATAAACTTATTTTGTTTTATCTCTAATCATTGAAATATAAACTCTACCTTTGCTAATCTATGTTACTAATCATACACAGTGTAACATCGGCAGAGAGAAGAAAAAAACAAAAAACAACACGAACAACGCTAGATCGATCGTTCTAATTTTATTTTCTTCTTTCTTATTTATCTTGGAAAAAAAGGAACACGCAAAAAAAAACGAAAAAAAAAACCAAACAAACAAACACTCGTGCTCAAAGAAAGCACGGTCATCATATACAAAATCAAGGTAGAAACAAACAACAAGGAACGCGTATGTCGCTGAACAAAGATGCTTGTGAATGAAAACGAGAGAGCGAAAAAGAAAGGCAACAAACAGATAAAAAATAATATGTAATAGTATAGTTTTCCAAAAAAAAAAAAAGAAAAAAGCAGTGTGACGTAAATAGAGGAAGACAAATGACACGCAGAGGAATGTAGAAAAAAAAAGAAAAGAACACATTTTAACACACAAAAAGTGACAATGGACAAATTCGATGATAATGAAAAGAAAAAAAAAACCGAATTCTTATTTATTTTTTTTTTGTTTTGTTTTTCATGTTCTTATGTTGAATAAAATATTCATCTTGATTTGTTTGTTTGTTTTCAGAAATGAATTTAAACAGGGCTTTGCACTGTAATCAGATGATAATACACATAGAGAAGAAAAAAAAACACATACGCATACGAGAAAAAGATAATGATGATCACGAAAACGGTGGGATTAGAGAATAGCAGGCATGCATAAATGAACAAAGAAAACAAAAAAGAGAAAAAAGAAAACGAAAACAATGTACATTCGACTTGATGATGTCTAAAGAATTAATAATTATTTATTTAAAAAAATAATTTTTTTTTAATGTTTTGTTTATTACCGATTGAAAAAAAAAGAAAGAACGAACATATTTTTTTTTAAAGACCATGAAATCCATTAGTATAATGTGATGTCAATAGTGATGCCTAGAAAACAAAGTAAAAGATAATGAATTAATTTTATTCAATTAGGAAATTTTCTTTTATTTACAGCTATAGGTAATCCTGATGTTGGACTTGTTGGTTGTAAATATTGTGCTGTAAGTTGATCTGCTTGAAAAAAATCAAGCCCATTCCCACCTAGAATAATTTATTTAATTAATGAATTAATTGATTAATTTTTTTTTTTGGTTTTGTAAAAATCATACTTCTTTGTAATAATGAATCACGATGCATTTGACCAGCAGCAGCCGCTGACATTGGTTGTGGTGTTAATGGATATTCAAAATAACGTTGTTCACCACCTGGTGTTAATGTTGGTGTTTGAAGTCCAACAGCAGCAGGAATATAACTTATTTGTGCAGATGGTAATCCTAATGAAAAAGAATTTCTTTCAATAAGACAGATTATTTAAACATATGAAGAGAAAAAAAAATAATCATGTTTTGTTCTATTTTCTCATGCAAATACAACAAATAAAAATAATTGATGGAAATAAAAAGATAAAGTTGACTGTCGTTAGATTACTAAATCTATAATGACTAGAAGGAATACAGAGAAAAAAAAATTCGGGAAAGAATAATGTTTACACACAGGCCAGAAAACAACCAGACGTCATATCCCACATGCTTCTCATTGTAAAATTTTCTAACTAATATATGAAAGATGGTGCTGAATTCATGGCCCGTGTATTTGTGAATTATAAGGTAATATCGAAAGCTGATCGACTAATTAGATAATCAATATATATAAGAATGAATGATAATAGAACTAAAAAACTATCACTTTCTTGTTTTTTTTTGTTTGTATTTAACCTACTCTCATCATCTATCAGTATAAGACACATTCCGTCTACAAAAAGTGCGTACACAAATATAAACCACACATATAAACTACTCTCATCTACGAGAAAATATTTAGAATAACGAGCAATATATGTATACCTAACATATTACGAACTACAATTATTTATTTTATATTTATATATATATATATATATATATATAAATATATTCTATCCTATCTTACTTCATACTCAAAATCTACGAATAGATAATAACACATACGGATTATTTTATTTTATTTTTTTTTTTATTTATTATTATTATTATTATTAATAACCCGTTGATATTGCTGAAAAGATTGATTTTTTTTTGTATATCCAATTTTCTTTTCGAATCTTTTTACATACCAGGTGAAAATGGATAAATAGGTCCAGCATATGTTGTTGGAATACTTCGATTAAGACCATATACATAAGCACCTTAAAGCAAAAACAAAAACAAAGACATATATATTTTTCAAATGAAATAACGAATTTTTTTCTATTTCATTTACTGAGTATATCACCATAGGCACCACGTTGTAAAGCTGCTTTGCCTTTAGCCATTTGCTGAGCATACATAACTTCTTTAGGTTGAGCTTTTTTACATTCCACCTTTAGAATAATAAATAATCTTTTTTTTTTCTTTTCTTTTCTTTTTATTGATTAAATATTTACCATTTTATTGTTTATTTCATGAAAATGAATGGCACATACTTTATCAACAACATCTTCAGATTCCCAAGTAACAAAACCAAAACCTGATTAATATTAACAAAAGAAAAATAAAAGAAAGAAATAAACTATGCTAAAAAAATCACATAATTCATACCACGATGACGTGCAGTTTGTTTATCAATCATTAGCATAGCATCTTCTACCTGAGGTAAGAATAAAAGATTAAAGTTTTTTTTTTCTTTTCATATTCTAATTAATAGTTCGTGTATTTTTATTTACTTTTCCATATTGTTCAAAATATTTTTTTACATCTTCAACAGTTGTATTGGCTGAAAGTCCACCGACGAAGATTTTTTTTGTTCGTGTCACCATCTTAAGAAGGAAATACGTAATATTGAATGAAAAGAAAAGAATGGATGATTGCTCCTACGCATACATACACATATATGCTATTTACTTGAGGATTTACGGATCTCACATGTAGGTGTCTCTTCATCATCTTCTCTTTTTCTCACTGCGTGTGTGTTACTTAATATAGGCACATATATACGAGGTATCTCAAGAGACTGCTCGTTGTATGTGTGTGTGTGTGTCATCCGTTTGCCGACAATCAATCTGTTGCATTGTCGATCTAATGAACCTTGTCGTCATCATGACTAGTGTCGATGGTGATCAACATATGTAAAAATAAGAGAAAAAAAAAGAAACATAGTCAATATCTAATACGATGTCACAGCAGTAGCAGCAATTTGGTACGAATGAAGAAAAAGAAAATAAATGTCGTTCTATTTTAACGCTTTAGGGCATTATCATTTTGTGTTTAATTAGTAAGAAGGAAAGACGACAATCATAACTAAATCGAGATTTTTCTCTTAAATACTAGTACTATCGATCAATCGTCAATAACAACGCATAGTTATTGTCTCTCTCTCTCTCTCTCTCTCTCTCTCTCTCTCTCTCTCTCTGATATATTCATTTGATTATACGATCGAAGTTCTTTTTTTTTTCTTTGCATTCTTATTTTATATTCAAATTTTTCTCTGTAGTATTTGACCTTTTGTAACATAGAATCTACTAAAAGACATGATCGTCCATCTCACTATTATTAGTAATTTAGAGTTCAATGGATAGAAAAACAAAATGTTGATAATGATAAGGATGATGTTGGATTAAAATAAAGGAAGAGAAAAAAAAACAGAAAGGTTCAATCACTATGTATATGTCACTAGGCGAAGGTTAGCCAAATAGACATATGATGGTTGTATGCATACACACATACGGTAAAGATAAAAGTCATTTTCAATCAGTTAGTAAATAATAAAAAATGAAGATGAAGAAAAAAAAAACGAAGACGAAAAAAAAACGAAAACGGAAGTTATGTTCAATATTAACTTACATCATTTGACAATGAATTTTTATTTGAAATAGTCGAATTAGGAATCATATTAGTTATAAGATGATTATTATTTGTATTATTATTTGTATTATTATTATTATTATTAACAGCAGCTGCTGCAACTGCTGCCATAGCTTGTTGTTGTTGAACAATTTCGTTAGGATCCAAAAGTATATAGGTGGCCATGATATCAATAATATATAGTATAAATCAATTATTGTGACGACTGAATCTATATATATATCGCATGTGCACTGTGCGCTTCGGTGTATGTGTACATTCGTGCGAACAAGTGAGCGGGATGGATAGAGAAGAACGAAATCTATCTTCTCTTTCTCTATTTTTTTTTCTTCTTCTTTTTTCTCTCTCTCTCTCTCACATTCTCTATGTCGCTTTCTCGAACGGAGAAGAGAAAAAGTTTGAAATTCTCTCTCGTTCGCACATACGCACTACTTATTGCTCTCTTGCCTATATACTTACTATCGACAGCACATCGTCCTATGAAATTTCAGAATCGAAGAGTCAAACGAGCCGAGAAGACGACGACGGCAACGACAATAGAGAGAAAAAGAGAGAGAAAGAAAAGGAGAAAGGAGAAACCCATAAGATGGACAATGATGATGTTAGTGACTGAAAGAACGAGCAGTGGCGTTCGCGTCGAGCTGAATTGAACGATACAATGATGGATGGTTGGACTTCTCTGAAGGGTCAGGGAAACAAAAGAACGCTTATGAGAATGAGTTCGTTGTCAATAGCGTAAATTGCACTTTCATCTCTTTCTTTCTTTGTATGGATTGAAAAAAAAAAAATTTTTTTTTTGTTGTACATCGACCGACTACTACCGTCTCGACCATTGCCCATCGACGACGGTTAAAGGTTATCAATCATGATAAAATTTTTTCAAGTTAATTTTAACAAGAAGAATTATTTGACAAAAGAGAAGAATAAAAAAAAGAAAAAAACTTGCTTCTTTTAAAATTTCTTTAGTTGCCTATTGTTCATCTTTCGAACAAAAACAATGAGTATGTATACATATATAGAAAACGAACTATGTATGTTATTTGTCTTAAACACTATTGTTACTCTATCTCAGTTATATTTTATAGTGAGAATTGTATTGATAGAACGCGAAAGAATGTTGTTGTACTGGTGCAATCAATCCTTCAATTAAATCGGTCTCCTTTTCTCTCTCTCTCTCTCTCTTTCCCTCCCTCCCCACCTTACTTTCTTTTGCATTTGCATATATATACTAACAACAGCTCATTACATATTAGTCTCGTCTTTTATTCATTTGCTGTTGTGGTTACCGACGGTGTGGAAAAGAAATCAAGCATCGGCAAACGACTTAGTATCCATTCTGATAAGGATAATCACTGTACGCACGACTAGTATTATGTAAAATTATTCTAATCTCATCGTATAACCTTTCCTTTTTTCTTTTTCTTTTTTTTGTGTCTGTTTCTAAAAATAATTAAAACATCATATCGTCAAAGCATACCTTTGCTTTACTTAGAAGATCTTGAGTTGTGATATTGTCAAGTAAAACTAACGTGTTGCTGCAACTATTTCCGTTATTCATTGTGTCAATTGATGTGACAAAAAAATGAGACGACAATATAAGGATAGAAGATTTGTTAGAATGAAAAAAATAGTTTTAAATACACGCGTACATACACATAAAGAAGAAAGAAGAAGGAAAAAAAATCAAAAAGGCAAAGCGGACTTCGCCACTTGAGAATATATAGTTAGATCTTCTTCTTTTGCTTTGACTGCATCTTTGTTAGCCATCAGTTTGTTCTATCTCGTTGTCATCGATGAAAAATAATCATCAGCAGAACGAAGTGAATGTGAATGATGTCACAAAAGGAATCAGTCAGCTACAGAACGTTTCTCGTTTCTTTTTTTTTCTCGTTTTTCTTTTTTTTTTTTTTATGTCAATTACAGTCGAAAATCTTTTCTCTAGAAGTATTACAACAAGAAAAGATGATGATGATGATGAAGATGACTGACTGTATTTATTTTCTTCTTTTTCTTTTTTTCTTTCTGGTTTTGCTTGTTATGTCGTTCTCTCTTAACTTAACCAAAGTTGAATATTCTTCAGTCATCTTGCCAACATCCAACAGGGGAAACCAGTCCGGATGCACACGCACGCTTTCGTAAATGATATGCTATTGGTGTCGGTTTTTTTTAGCAGTCTATCGGATGGATTCCGATGAATAACAATCTCATTACTTTTTTTTTCTATTTCTCTATGCCTCGTCGTCGTCCGACAATGAGGCTAACACCTAATACATATAAAACTGTCATTATTTGTTCACATATATTTATACATATAGAAAAAGAAAACACAAAAGATTAAAACAAAATCATCACTTACTTTTGGATGTTTCTGACGAGGATAAGCCTGCTTTGGATCGATCTACAATGAAAAAACAAAATGATTTAGATTAAATGACAGTAATATTATGTGTCAGATTGTTATTTTCTCTTTTCATCTAATGAAATAAGAGACAAAAGTCTTCATTAAATAAGACAATAATATTCAATTGTTTCAAAATAATTAAAAAAAGAAAAAGAAAAGAAAAGAATTTAATATCTTAATGAACCAGTTGTCCTGCTTCTTTTTTTGCTTTGATAATTCTCCTAATACTTTTTGTTATATATTTTTTTCTTTCTATGAAAAAGAAGAAACATATTTGATCCAGCTTATTATTAATTATTTCACTATAAAAACATCCACTAAGAGGTTTTAAATCAATTGATAGTCATCGTTACAAAGATAATTATCTTATGTTGAGAAGCCATTAAACTAAAACTTTTTCTATGTATTCATCTTGATAATAAATGATGACTGATTTATAATTTTCAAATATTTCGAATTCATTCAAGCGTAACAAAATGATACGTTCTCAAATTAAAAAAAAAGTATTCATTAGAGCAAAACAAAAAGAAAAAAGATAATCAATCAATTGATTATTGTTTATTTTTTGATGATATCATATCTGTGAAAAGCATATATATCCTTAAGCGTGAAAAAAAAGTATATAAATCTCTCGATTGGTGTTTAATAAGAGACGTATGGTCTAGTCTCTTTAGAGTAACACCATAGGCGAGAATTTGTTATGTGTTCAATTGAATTTTAAAAGAGAGAACAAAGAAAAAAAGAATCTTGATGACATATAAAAAATAAAATACTTTTTTTTTCTTTAATTTTCACGAAAGAAAAAAAAAAGGTCATAAAATTAACTCTTTTTTTTTTGTTTCATACTCATTTTCTATGTTAGAAAATTTTATTTGAAATAAGATGGTTAAAGAGACAAAGGTAAAATTACGCACAAGACATATTAACTGTTTCTATTGTATAGCATTATCATTTTTTATACTTTCGATTGTTCTCTTTGCACTTTCATCCGAACAATCAAATCAGCTGGGTAATAAAAAAAATCGTACACCAGTTATAGTTAGTGCAGTAATTATACTTTTACTATCAATTATAATTATTATTTGGGTTACTTATTATGCAATTGGATATTTTCGTATAAAAAAACGTAAACAATTAAATTATTTACAAGATCAAAACAATGAAAATATATCTGTAGTAAGCATAAAAACGCCCGTTATCGTTTTTGATAATCCAGCTTTTACACTGCATGATACGTTAGTCATGAATTGCCCTACAAACAATCAGACATCTGCTTGATGAACAAGAAGTAATGAGCATGAATGCACGCATACATCAAATCATGCTTCCGTCGGCATGGCCATTTTTCTTTATCAAATGGGAAAATGTCGTTAATATTACTGTTGTTGCGCTTCTTCCTTATTCTGTTACTCGTCTTTCTTCTTTTGTTTTTTTTTTTTTTTTTTTTTGTCTTCATAGTCATCTTAAACTCATTTTTCTTCTTATTGAACCTACTGCACGCATTTCCTATTTGTTTCTTACGCGTATGTTTTTCAGATAAATATATCTCAATTATGGTCTTCTCTAATGCCATGCCATAGGATTAGACATACAAGAAACAAAGAAAAGCTGGAGCTATTTGCATTAAGTGTACGAGTAAAAGTTGTTGTTGTTATTCTCGTCAAGAATTTTCTTTTCTTTTTTTTTTTATATTTCCAGTATAGATTTATATATATATATGAGAATGAGAACACTCTTCAAGTTCTATATGGAATATTTCTAAATAGAAAGGCGTGACAACTAGAACTTTAGGCGTGCATATTTATATGCCAAAAAAACCTTTTATGAATACGATGAGCTGAGGAGGAACAGCAATAAAAATAGAAAAATCTAGCAGTTAGTTCTGTATTCATTGTGGGTAAATAGTCATATTTCCTGTAGCGGTCAATTGAGAAAAACATAGAAAAAGCTTTGCCTCATTCTTTTTCTCTTTTAATGAAAGACTTTTGAGAGTAACGTTAACGATCTATTTCTTTTTTTTTTCATCATTAATTAAATCGAAAAAAAAAAGAACAAAAGTAAAAAAGAAAAGAAAAAGGTAATTGTATCTATATTTAAAAGATAAAAACTAGTTTTTAATTTAGTTGAAAATACAAAGAAAAAACAACAACGGAATTCTATCCTATGTCAGAACAATCTTCATTACATTATCAAGACGATTATTTATTTCATTATGATATTTCAATACGTAATGACTATATGCGTTTTGCTTGTATGTTCTATTTATTTACATTATTTGCATTTATAACAACAATATTTTTATTTTTATTCGCATATAATTCTTATTATAATGAATCAGTATCTATTCAACGTCCTATTATACCTTATATTATACTTGGAGCAATAAGTTTAACTTTATTTTTGATTTTTTTTATCGGTTCACTTGTTTATACACGTAAATTAATAAAAAAATTACGTTTAAAACAAACATTTAATCAACCGAAATCATTACGACGTTCAATTGATAATTTAACTCAAACAACAAAACAAAAATCTATTGAATCTTCAATAATGAATGAAGATGAATCTTATGATACAAGTGGAAAACCTCTCATTCAAAAAAAACTTAAGACTACAAAAACATCATATTATCCTTGTCAAACTGATGTATAAAAAAAAAAGAAAGAAAGAAGAATATACATACTTGTTTTTCATCAAGCATATGAACATCTTTTGCAAGAACTTTTTCAACTGAATTAGCATCTTTAAATGTGATGAAACCAAAACCTCTAGAAAAATAATATTTATTTAAATTAATAGTTGAAATAAAAATAAAAAAGATTATTTTCCAAAATAAAAATTTTACCTCGAACGTTTTGTAATAGCATCTTTCATAATCATACATTCTAATACTTCACCAAATTGACTAAAATAATTTTTTAAATTTTCTAAAAACAAAAATAAAAAAAAAGATATGTAAGAAATTTATTTTTTTTTTTGATCATATAAAATATTCTCAAATGTATTTAATCAGATGTCATTTTTTCATTGTATTAGAAAGTCTCCTAGGAATCAAGGGAAAATGTGATAAAGTAATTTTATTTCATATTGAATCTTAACATAAGTACTTATATGAATGCTTTTTATTTTTATTTTTTTTATTGATGATTGAAGAATAGCAGCACATTATTCTTATTCATGAAATTAAATGCAAACTAAAACATCGACCTTGCATACATTTATTTCCTTTCTGTCTCACTTTTTTTTAACAATACTTTTGCACTCGACAAATACACTCTATTGCTAAGAAATGTTCTGATATTTTTTCTCTATTGACATGTTGACAATTAAAAAATTCTTTTATTTCTTATTAGTTTATGAAATAACATATTAGCGGAGGTTTTTTTCATTTCAGTCGAATCGATATAGCATAAATGATTTGAAAAAATAATAGATCTAATTTATTCGAACTTATAGATTGTATATGAAGAACCATTGACATGCAAAAAAAACGAAGAAAAAAGGATTTTCTTTCATCAGTTATTTATATATATATATATATATATGTTCGAATCGATATTTTTTTAGTACAATTTACCATGAAAAAATTCTATTGATATATGTAAATGAAAGTCGTCGAACTTTACATTTCTATAGTCTTGTAAAGTATCAAGGTGATTTATTCTTATAAAGTATATTTGAAAAGAAAAAAGAAAAATTGAAACCTACCCGGAGTTGTTTGCCATGAAAGTCCGCCGATAAACATTTTTCTTAATAAAATATAAATACATTTATATGGACACTATAATAAAAAAATAATTAAAAACAAAATTTACTTGTCAAATGGCTTTGGTGAAACTGATCCGTCACCATCTTCTGATTGTCCATCTTCATCATCTTCAACATATTGACTAAATAATAAAAATAAAAATAAAATATTTTATTTATTTGATTTATTTTTTGATTCTAAGTCACATTATTCTCTATTGAAATTAAATTTGAATTACCAAAATTAATATATTGATGAAAAAAAGAAAAAGATAAGCATGCTTAATCTCTAGATAATTATTTAGTAATATTGATATTCATTATGATAAACAACATCAACACGGTAAGAACCGAGAAAAGAAAAAAGACACAGACACAAACGACTAACAAAACATGCTTCTGGTTCCATCTTGCTTGATGATATGTCTGTAAGTAAAGAACAGATTTGACATTTTGACAGTCTGCAAGTAAGTATTCTTTTTCTTGAATGTATACGTAATCCAAAGAAAGATAAAGATAGAGAAATAGAACAGACACTATATCATCATTCATCAGATGGATAAGACTGATGAGGCTTTAGGACTCTTTCTTTTTTTTTACATTTTTGCTTGTCAGAACCATATTTTTTTTATTCTTCTGATAAATGGTTCAAGATTTTTCATTTTTCTTATTTCTTTTTCTTATGTTGTTAACAATTTACTGACATTTTTTATGATTCAATTAGAATTTGAACTACGATCGACACCACAATCATATAGCTATGTGTGTATGTGCCATAACGAATTGAAAAAAAAATCAAAAGGTTTTCTTTTTACTACATATATCAAAATACACACGTATCTACATCTTGTTTGAGATCAAAATAAAAAGTCAAATCATAAAACAAAAAGAACGAACATGCCAAAGAGCAATAGATCAATTCACATTTTTTCTGATTGAATCGCTGTCGAAGAAAAAAAAACTAGTATAGTCTCGTAACTTGTACAAGTGTAACAGACTCAAGAAACATTGACTAGCATCATAGCTAGAAACAAGGTTTATGTTAATAAATGTCAAAATATATTGACTTATGTCAATACTTAGTGCTGTTTGTACTTAACTCATCAAATCTAACATAAATAATAAAAAAACTAAATAAGAAAAAAATGAATTAATTGAAAATAATACAACTATTGAAAGCAATAATGAAACCTTGTATTTAGATATAGACAATATAGAATGTCTTGATAAACTGCCTGTTCAAGTTCAATTTTATGACCCTCATATGACACGTTTATGTCGTGCTCAATCATCGCATTACTGTTCGCTCTCATTTCTTTTCCTAATAACGACGCGACACATAGACAAACGCGTCTTGTATTTAATCTACGGGTAAGTTGCTGACATGTTAGACGCAAATGGTAGATGAATAGAAACAGAGTAAAAGTTCTATTGGCGCACAACTACAATCATCACTGAATCTTCTGTCCTCGTCAATTCGCCTACGTAACCATATGTTCTAGAAGATTATACCATCAGCAGTACGACCAATAGAAACAACATCAATATTAACAACAACAATTTAAAAATATTATAATTGCAGTCAAATTTGACATAGCTTAGCTTAATTTAGCTTAGATTGTTATTTTTCTTTTCTTACCCATTTGATTGATATTGAGGAGATCTGCCATTTACATGTGGAGAATAATAGTGCGTTGCAGGTGTATATCGATAAGGTGATCTGGACGATGCCGGTAGATCATAATGATGAGATGGAGATGAGAGTGAATGATGCCATGTTGGCGATCCATATTGATGATGCGAATAAGTCGGCGAATAAAAGGGATACTGCGGCGGCGGCAGTGGTGGTGCCACAGAGTCTTTCATTCTATATTATGTTCTACAAAATGACGGCTAAGGATAGATGGATGTCGTAGAATAGAAAAAAAAAAAGAAGAGTAGAGGAAAAAAAACGGAAGATGTATTTGTGCTAAATGTGAGAGGATAGAGGCACGTGTATGATGCCATCATCCCTATCATCAAAGAGTGCGCGTAAAACACTAACACCATTACAGAAAATGAAGAAAACAACACAGACACACACACGTTCGTTGAATAGTTATGTACACACATGCGCGAGAAAAATGCAACAGAGAAAAAAAAATTATTATGAAAAGCAAGAGAATAGAGTAAAAGAAGGTCTTTTGTCGCTCGTTTTTTTTTTCTCTCTTTTTCTATTGTTTTATTTGTTGCGCTTGACAAGTCGTTTCTACGTCTATTATAGTACCTCGTTTTCCTTTTGCTTTTCCAATTGGTCAATTGATAACAATCTGTCTAATTATGAGATTTTCAACTGTGTTATAAATCTGATACAAATTCGAAATGTTTGCAGTTCTTTTCTTTTTTTTTTCTGTCTCCACTTCGCTGCTGCTGTTCTTGTTGTTGTTGTTTGTTTCTCTGGGGGTATCGATAGAAGGAGTGGCAAACAGAACGCGAGAAGGAAAGAAATGAGTGGGACGAGAAAAAAAACGAAAGACTTGATGAAGATCGATTGTGGAAAGAACCTCTTCCTTGTTCTTTTTCGCCTTCTTTCTTAACATGGGTCCAATCGACGCCATACTTCACCAATACAATACCAAATAATCAATTCAATCATCATCGTCATCAATACGAACGAACAAACGACTAGTACTAGACACAATAAGCGAAAAAAAAAAGAAAGAAATAGTTGTACTTCTTCTTTTTTTAGTTAGGGACATTTCGAAAGACGTATATGTTATTGAGTAAAAATGCTCTCAGGAAAAAACCTTATCAGTAATTTTCATCATAAACTTTCATGAATAAGTAATAATGATTAAGTTATTTAAGAATCAGTAGGAAAAAATAATGATATCATTAGTCGAATATAAGCAAAAATATGAAGAATATACTCATAGATAAAGCCAAGATATCTTGCATACAGAATTCGACATCATAGAGTAAGAAAATAAGCGACCGGAAGAGTCATCGCCATCATTATACCAGTTAATCGTCATCGACAAGCAAGAATATTCCAACGTTTACCAATATGTCGTCATGACGCCATTTTGAGCAAAATTTCATTGAATAACATGAATATATTCAATATACCTCTTGTCATTTTAATTACATCATTCTTATCTAGTTTATCTGTCAATCATTTTTCTTATTATTTTATAATTGATTTCAAATACATAATAATATCTCAATTGGCCTATTCAAATTTTGTCTTACACTAGATGTCATACATCTACGGTCTTGTATTTCTTTCATTTTATTTATAAATAACATTTTAAGTTTAGCCAATGTAATTATATTGCTAGATAGTAGAAAATTATTTTTCTAGACAGGGAGGCATTTTATTAACAGTGCGTGATCAGAATGCTCGATTAGAAGAGCTTTCTCCTTCAAATAATATCATTGCGATATCAATAGGATTAAGGCAGGCCACGTGGAGAGACGATCTAGTCGCAGGTCGTCTATTGTGGAAGGAGCGAGATCATAGCAGGTTTCATTCTTCTCTCCTCAGTCACTACTTCTAGAATTCTGTGAATGAAAGCATTTTCTGACGAATTTTTAACTCCTTTTATCCGTTCCAAAAATTTGTCCACACAATGCTCGTCCTACTTTTGAAAATTGTTCACATAGTATCCCTTCGTTCTGGGACTCAACTATTTTGCGTCGCTGTCTTTAGTACTGAGTTACGTCGTTGTTTCAAAATGAATAAATGTAAAAGAATCTGAAACTTCTTACTTTTCCATATCATCTGTAGAATTGATAATAGAGGTAGCCATTGATATTGATGTTGTCATTGGTTTTATTAGCGAGATATTCCTTAATCTTGTAATCTGTCCGTCTTATTCTATTTCAATCAAATGATCGACATGATTATTTGTTTCTCTTCTCAGCATCATCATCGTCATCATCATCATCATCATCGTGATTTTCTGCTTTTTTTTTTCTTTTCACAATTACTTGCTTTCTTTTCTCTCCCGATGTGCATAACATTAATTTGATATGATCGCATGCGTCGGTGGTAGCATCCCTATTGTACACGTATGTGTCTTAACGAATTCTATCGACCTTTTCATATGTTCTGAATATCGTGATCCGGCTGATGATAGGAGGTGGTAGTCTAGGTTCTGTCTTGTAAAAGAGATATATAAACGAGCACCATACGGAACCAAAGCAGTACAAACAAAGAACGAACGGAAAGAGTTAGAGATATGCAGCACATTTTACCAAAAGCAACTATCAATACGGTTGTGATGGTAGATGATAAGATAATATAGACAACTGTTAACACTTTTCTTAATATGGATTGTACATAAAAGAAATTAACTAGAAAGAAGTGTTGGACGAAAGACCTGATAATCGATAGGTCAAAGTTTTCATATATGAGATAAGTAGGTGATGACAGCCTTTATTAAATAACTATAACTATAAAGTCAACGCCGCAATAAGTTAATTTGTATAAATATCGAAGATTCATTCGATACTAGAATATTTTTTTATTGTTATTCTTTTTGATTAGTTCAATTTTCTAGTCTAATAATTTTAATGAAAAGTATTCATAATAGATCAATGAATGGAATTTAATCTTAGAAAAAATGTATTGAGTAAACAATTATATATAAGAATATGATAGAAATTATGATTATGATTTCAATTAAAAATAAGCAACAGATGTTTTGATTGAGATTTTCTGTTCTGTAAATAGAGAAGATACGGTTTCTTCTATCGATCGAGAAATCTATTTTAAACTTTAGATGATTTTTTTAAAATTAACATAGAGACAGAATTCTTCAACAGACAAGTGTTTGGAATGATCGATGGTACATATTTTTCTATTAAATACTTAATCACCATTAAATACTCTTTCACGTTTATATCGTTATAATTTATTGCACAAAATTTTCAACACGAACATGAAATTAATTTCGAATTCTCATAATTAACTGTATAATAGCAGTTAATTCAAAAAAATATATACATTTTGTACTATATCAAAGTGGTGAATCTAAGATTGTGGGAAGCGTGGAGGAGGAGGGCAATCATGGCCATAAAACATGTTTTGAAGTTCATTAGAGATCGCGTCGACTCATTTTGGAATATTTTATGTTGAGAAAAATCGAAAAAAAACATTTGAGAAGAGAGAAACGATCACTTCCAGTGGTTTCTCTCCTAAATCCACTACTGCAATATCATGAAGTACAGTAAAGAAATTCCTTTTTCTATTCAGTTTTTCTTCATCACTTTGATTGTAAGATAACTTTTTAGGTTTATTAAGAAATGTGTTTGCGAGGAAATCGGCCTAAGTGATTCAGAGCTTTTGGGTTGATCTATGCTCCGTAAGTAGGATCTGGTAAGATTACGCGCCAGAATTAAAGAGAGGTGGGCGTAATCTTAACAATTCGACAACGACAATAGTTAATGACCTGCGATTTTCAGCAATCGAACAAGAAAATATCACAAGTCTTTTTAGTTGAAGTTAATTATATAAGACAGAATTATTTTAAAATCCATCATCTCGGCAAAATATTCAAAAAAAATGCATGAAAATGGTATTTCATTTCAATGTAATTTTGATTTTGACATGTTCTTTAGACAGAGGAACTTAAGATCTATAATTCAAGACGCGATACTGGCGAATATCTTCTTACATCTGAATGTTGAACAAACAAAATTGCGTATCTATTCGATCAAATTATATAGAATTCTGTTGATTTTTAGCAAATATTCTGACTTTTTATTAAAATTTTATTGAATTTTTTGCGAAGATGAGTTTTAAAATAATTGTGTTTTATAGAGTCTTAAACAAAAAGATACTCGGAGTTCTCCTCTTTCGTTTGTTGAAAACCGCAAATCACCAGCTGTTGCCGCTATCGAGTTATTAAGAAATTTTACTAGATTTATTACTGATAACAAGAGATTTATCGAAAACACAAAGTACAGAATTTCGATATGAAATTTTTCTCGCATATAGATCACATGATTCTTTTAGCGATCTAAATGTCACAATAAAAACGAATGGTTCTTTCTCGAGATAGTGAGTCTTCAGGAAAAGTTGATTTTTCTTTACATATGGTATCATAAAGGTGTTTCTTGAAAATTCGCTATTTCGAGAAAGAAGTATTTGTTATGTTTGTGATACATATCACTATAAGAGTCATCAGATCTATAGGTGAAGAAAATTTTATATCGAAATTCTGACTTTGAGTTTTCAGTAAATCTCTTGTTATAAATGATAGACCTATTAAAATGCTCATAACTTTCAAAGAAAGATCAATAAGCTATTATCTAGTCTTACTAGGTCCTACTTATTGAAAATATATCAATGCAGAAACTATGAATCAGTGATCGTCAGAAACTCATGAATGATTAGAAAAGATTAAAATTTCGAGAAAGGATTGTTTATTATTTTAGCGTATTTCAAAGAAAAGCTTCACAATTAAGTTTCATCCATTTATCAAAATGTATTAAAAAAAGTTATTTTTTTTTTCATCTATTAAGCCCTTGAATAGAAAAGTTCACATTGTTCGTTGATTTTGATCTAACGAATAGCATTATTCTTTTGTTTTCTATATCTTATCTAACTTAAATCCTAGTATCAAATACTTTAATATAAAAATCATGACTTTATATTTCAAAACCAAATTCATTAATGTTATTTTTGTAAAATGAAATATGATTCTTAAGAACAAATTTTCAGCTGTTATTTTTCTTTTTTGTACTAGTACCTGGAGAAAGACAAAAAATATTCGACGTCAAAAGTTAATTACTGTTTTCGTTTGAGAATATTATCAATGTTGTTAAGTTTGGAATCAAATTTCAATAAGTAGCTAATATAGACATAATAGTCTTTTCTTTTTATCTCGACTTCCCACACTTTTTTCATCGATAAATATGTAAAATAGAGGCGTTAACAAGTGCAATATTTAAATATCAGGGTTATCTAAACGTCTCGACATTTATTTATTTTTATTCATTGTTCAATAATGATCTTCTTATTTTAGAAAATGTATTTAACAATAATAACAGCAAATTTTGCTCAATTTTTCTTCATTACTTTCATCCTATTCTTTTCAATATTTATTAATAAAAGTAAATTATTTTAAATAATTAATTCAAATTTCTGTTATTTTTTCTTTCTGTTTATTCAGTTTCAGCATCCGCTGGTTATTGTTATCAATGTAATTCAAGAAATCCATTATGTCGTATTGATGTTAATGCTGCACTTAAAATAGATGGTACACCATGCAATGGACAATGTTATACACGTATAAATCGTGATGATGGAGGTGTAATTTCGCGAGGTTGTTCATGGGAATTTGGTTTTATGAGTCCACAAGAACCGAATACTCTTATACTTGAAAGAAATTCTGTTTGGATTTTTTGTGATAAACATTTGTATGTTTGTTTTTTCTTTCTAATGGACTGTTTATTATTAGTTTATATGAAATTTTTAGTTGTAATGTCGAAGCAACAACTCTATTGAATAGTAAGTTTTTTTTTGTATGATCGAACAATTCGAATGATTTATTTTATTGGTTTTCGTGTTTTTTGTTTTGTAGCTGTGTGTTTTCAACCTATTTGTAGTTTTCTTAAATTTCCTGAAGATTGTCGATTACCTAATGCAGATATAACATGTGGACGATTTTGTGGTAATATATTATGTGGTTCAAGACCAATACGTCGTCGTAATCGTCATCGTAATCGTAATCGTATACGTAGTCATAATCGCAATCGAAAAAACTAAATTCAAAGAAGATTTTATTTTTCTCTATTGAATTTTTCAAGCGATAAAAAAAATAATAATTGACTCCAACATAGTTCTTCTTTTTTAAATTCTTAATAGATTAATATTAATTTATATTTATGAATATACAAGTAAGGGAATCAATGTATTGAAACTAAACAGTGTTTTAAGAGATTTTGCTTTATAATAAAATTCACATATTGTCTTTTAAGTAATTTCTCTAATTGCGAAAGAAAAATATATATAATAATTATATATATAAAATAAAGTCAAGAATATTAATGATTATATTGGCAGATGGTATGTTAAACTATGCAAAGTGAAAGAATTCGAAGTGATGAACTTCTACTCAAAAACAAAAAAAAAAATTTATGAATAAGTATCGTCCTTGAGATTTACAATGAATAGAGAAAATTCTAATTCTTTTTTGTGTATGTAGTAGTATTCTAGAAGAGTATTGATAAGCTAAGAAAATACAAGAATGTATTATCATACTGACTTTTTTATGATAGATAGTTTGTTGCGTCAACGGACGCCATCTAGTTATGTCAAGTAGGATTATCTAAGTGGCTCATCTTACCTTTCTAATACTGTGAATCATTAGATATTTTGTTTTCCTGTTTCTGTTTAGTAATTATTTTATATTTGTTATAGAACTGTATTAATAAATAATAAAATCATTTTTTTTTTATTGAACTCTACAAGATTAAATTTCAAGGTCATATAGTGGACCTTGCACTTATTTAAGATATATTTACAGTTGACTGAATGGATTGTTCTCGTCTTGCGTTCGTTCGTCATTGATTCAAGTATATATTAAGTGCGTTTTCTGTAGGCGAAAAAGACGCGTCGACGAAAGAAAATTCGTTATAAAAGAAAAAAAATAATAACGATACACTTTATCTTTGTTTATTTGTTGTAGATCCATATGTGTTGACTTATTTTATAGAAGATAGTAGGCAAATTTATGGTTTTTTTTTATTCATCTTATTTATCATATTGAATATATAGATATAATAAAACATAAATATGAACGTTGGTATAGCACAAGGCGAAAGAAATCCAAATAGTTCATGGTTAAATAGTCGTGGTGTTTGGCTTACATATATAATTCTTGTCTTTGTTCTTCACTTTATTTTACTTAGTATACCTTATATAACAACACCTGTAGCATGGACTTTAACAACAACTATTCATAATATTGTATGTTTAAAAAAAAAAAAACTTTATTTTTTTTTTCTTCAATTAAAATGATTTATTTTATTTTTTCTAGTGTAGTTTTTATTTATTTCATTTAATCAAAGGTGCTCCATGGGAAACAAGTGATCAAGGTTTAGCACGTCGTTTTACATTTTGGGAACAAATTGATAATGGAATTCAATGGACAGGTACAAGAAAATTTCTTCAAATTGTTCCCATTGTTTTGTAAGTTCTAGTTATATTTAATTATTTATTTAAATTAATTTTTCTTTATATTTAATTAGATTCTTCCTTGCTAGTTTTTATACCAAATATGACAAAACACATTTTATAATTAATATGGCAACAATGCTTCTTGCTGTAATACCAAAATTTCCCATCTTTATTGGTGTACGTTTATTTGATATAAATCGTTATTAACAAAGAAAGAAAAACAACAAAATAATTTCTTATTTTACATATATTTATGGTGTGACAACATGTGTTTAGTTGAGTTTTCTGTCTTACATTTAGACAGTGAAAGTAATGTCTATATTTATATTAGTTCAACCGTCTTTTTTTTTTCTTATGTCTCCTATTGATCTTGCAAAGATAGAAGAAGAAAAAAATGAAATAAAATATTGACCTTGTGTAACATATGTTCGTAGTCATGAATATTTATCATTTATTTAAAATAAAGAAAATGATTAAATTTGAGTAATAAGGAGTTTATTTATTTTGATAAGACAATTTTTTATAAAATATTCTTTATGATTAATATTCGAAATGTCATATGCATAAACGAGTTTCTTTTTTGTTTAATGTCATGGAATAATCGATCCATTCAATGAAAAAGAACAAAAAAAGAAACTCAACCTTTACCAATATTTACATCAATTACAACCAAAAAAATGTTGCCTTTTTCGAGTTATTGAAATTCATTCGAGTATAAACTATATTATTTTTTATTATATTTGAAACCAGTCTTTTTCGTCTT
>CAJNOL010000087.1:183759-247541 GCA_905250125.1 Rotaria sordida
TTCATTCTTTTCCAATAACTTAGAAAACACTTTTTTTGACGTATGAATGATTTCATAGATATGTTTACATCCCATTTACGTTTAGTTCTCAATAGATAATAGATTTAAGTTTCATAAACAAAAAGTATGTATTTATATAAACAATTAACGAAGAGATATTTCTAAATTTTGTTTAGACAAACATTGATAATTTATAAGTAGTTAACAAAAGATTTTCTTTCTTTAATTTACATTTTTGTTCAAGTTTAGTTTTACTTGTAAAAACACTTATGTGAACTCTTTTAATATTGACTGTATTTGATATTGAAGATTGTTCAATATTTGTGTGATTGAATATATAAAAGAATCATATTTCCTTCAATGTACTCTTCAACGCTTTCGGAGTGTTCTTATTCTAAAGAATCATTATAACTTTTTCGATTAATATCGATATCAGTGATATTATGTGATCATAATAAACATAATGAAAGCGCTTAACACTGTTTTATCTCTAGTACATATTGGAGTATAGATAAGATCAGCAGTTCCGTCAAATAAATAAATCATAAACATAATAAAAATATTTCTAGTCAGGGCAATGTTACATTTACATGTAGTTGTATATATTAATCATCGAATAGATAAGATAAAACGAATAAATTATTGATAGACTGTTATATAAATAATTACAAATAGAAAAAAAAATAAAATAACATATGCCAAAGCAAGAAAACAAAAGAAACAGAATATTTGTTTCATTGATATAAGATATAATTTATGTGGATGCAATATAATATCATTACTAAGAATACAATGAAGTAGTAGGATGATAAAAACAAATGTTTGACAAACAATCAAAACGACATCACATATACAGTTTTAAAAAGTCAATATTCTTAAAATACAGTGAAAACCAAACAGAATAACATTCGAATCAAATAGAAATAAGTTATTCGATCATGACTAACATTTTTGAAATTTGGTATCATCAACCTATCTGATGTCTTTCAAAATGAAAGAAAGAAGTGTCCATCATTGTTACACACACTTAAAAAAAAACTAGCGTCCAAACATGTATCATTTCATAGAAATTAAATTCATTGGAGAATGTTAAGTTTTTGTGAAGATAAAAATAAATTGAAGACAATCCATACGTCAAAAAGACTATACAATGAAATATTTGTTCCATTTTGAGATATCTTTGAATAGATGACAATTTCTTTTTATCTGTGATTACAAGGGAAGTCCTCCAAGTGATTAATCATGTTTTGAGTAAAGACTATGTGTACATCAAGTAAACCCTAAAGAACAATGACTACCCTGAAAAGTATTCGAGTTCTAAGCTTAGAAATATCAGGAAAATTGATTTTTGAATTTCTTTTTGAAACTTTGCACACAGACAGATCTTGACAAAAACAGTTTATGATGAAAGTTTCAGGTTTTTTGGTTTACTCTTGTCCTGAGCTAAGAATATCGAATCTGTCGACAAATACAAGTGATGTAAAAGACACACTTTTATCACAGCTGTATCTTAAGACAGGAATAACAAGAAGATCTAGAATTTTTTCAATAAATTATTCTAATTAATGCCTATCTGTGTGCAAAGTTTCAAATCGAAATTCAAAAATCATTTATCGTGTTGTTCCTGAGGAAGGCCACAGTATTCATTTTAAAAATATTGTAACAGTGTACTATGTTCGTATCAATAAATTAAACACCCGAACTCTCCTCAGAATACTTATAACTCATGAAGATCTACACGGTGCACATCGTCTCAACTGAAAAACAATTAATCAGTTGTACGAGTTTCCTTGTTAGTATAATGATATTGATCTGAGTTTTAAAAATTTCTTATATATAAATATATATGAAATGTCAAATGTATTGTTGTTGAAGTAAATATCTAATATAGTAATCATCATTTAAAAGGAAAACAAAAGACATAATAAGAGTAAATATGTATGTCTGTTAAGAATACAAACAGAATATTCGTATTGAAAATTGACACGAAAAATAATTATTTGTCTTATAAAACTTTTCAATAGACTTGTTCATTGAAATTCTTTATAAATAATGCATTGAAACATAGGATCTCCTAGAGAATACCGTATCATATTTTCCCGATTTTGCATTCAAAATAGATGATGTCTACTGTCTTAGTTTCGAAAACGTAGTGGTTTTTTTCTTCCAATACTTTTAAAAAAAAAATTAATCTCAATTGTCTTGTCTATATATATGACAAGTCGTTGTTTTATCAATAATAATTTATTTAGATTCGATAGAATGACTTGATAGCGTGCAATTTCGTTATATGTCTGAATAGATATATATAATGCAATATATTGAATATGTAAGTGTCGAAAATACATCCTCAAGCAATTCATTATGAAATAATCAATAATGATTATACAACTAAATATAGCGGGATGAATGAATAGCGTATCAATGTATGAACGGAACATATTCTTCAAATGAAATTTATCTATGAAATTTTCGAAAGTTAAAAAAGACTAATATGAACATAATATCTCAATTAATCATCTTGCTAAATATTTTTAATACCGACTTTTTTACTACTGGTACGTCTCTTTCATCTTTTTTTTCTTGTCAACTTATACATTTACAAGCATTATCTTCTTTTTCTTCATGCTAATTTGTTTTTCACTCCTCGTTTATATTGTCTTTGAAGTTAATATGCACTCTATGTAGGAATGGTCATCGATTAGAATCGGAAGAAGAAGAAGAAGAAGAAGACAGAAGTGGCATTTTTTCACTTGTCAAAAGTCACGCTCGTCAGCTGTCATCAGCCGAAATACAAGTGTTTGTTCTTTTCTTTCGTTTCTTCTAATCATGAGTTTATTATGTCGCTTGAAAGTTCAATTGTACTATTTGTCAAAAGCTTAAAACACCATTGTTTGCACAATCAATCAATATCAATTCACCTTTGGAGTGCGCTCATTTTATAGACAAATAAAGAATGCATGTCACAAGACGATAATCACATCAAATCAACGCTTTTTCTTTTTCTTTTTCTTTTTCTTTTTACGCTTAATCGCTTAGTCAGTTGGCTTCAGGGCGTGTTCTATCTTTTTTCAACATCAAAGAATTCGAGATCACCACCTCATTTTCGTCTATAAAGATCAACAATAAAATCAATGAATGACCGCACTTTTGTCACATTATCATCATCGGAAGAAAAAGAAAGAGAAGGAAGAAAATGACCATATATAAACTAGTGAGAGAACATAGTTTAGCTATCATTGAACATGATATCAACTTCAAGTTGTTGTACATCTGACTATTATTCAGGTAGTGATATTGAGTATGATTATGATGATGTAGTCAAAGCTGCTCCACAACATCTTTCTTCAATAAAAGAAACAAATATTATTCTTCAAACACTTCTTCAATATCATCATTCACCATCTTATATTTCTTCTTCTATTAAGTTTCAACAATCAATAAGATTATTTAAGGTAATCATCAATTCATATTTTTCTTTCATATTTTTTAAAATAATTTTTGATTAATAGTTAGTCCAAGAGAATCATTTATCTAATGAAATCTTCATTCGAGCTAATGCTATTCTTCACAAACTTCTTCATTCAATTTGTACAAATGAAATAAATGAATCAATACTTATAGCTTGTTTATCTTTGGCAACAAAACTAAATGAACATTCTACTTATTCAAATATAACACTTTTCAATAGTAATTTACTAATAGTAAGTATTTTGTATTTGTTCTTAAGTAATTATCATTGTAATAATATTTAGGCGAATGAAAACTTGATATGTAATACACTTGATTGGGATATTGATATAATAACTCCAATCAACTATGTTGAAGCAATTCTATTACATGTGTCGGACTATTCAATAAAAGATCGTCTTCGACCATTGACTTATGAATTAATTGTATTATGCTTAACTGGTAAGATTAGTTTTAATATGATTGATAGTTTAACATGTTGTATAATATTTAGATATTTGTTGTATGGATTTATCTGTTTTATCAATGGCGATAGGTTGTTTATTGATGGCATATGAAATGATAAATTGTTGTGAATTAATCCCAAAACAAGTTTTTGAATATGAACAAGAGAACAACAAGATTTTATTTCAGGTATATTTTTACTTGAGTGAAATTCTTTTTTAAATTTATTATTGAATGAATTTTAGACATCGTTAATCTATATTCGTCAAGTTCTTATGAATATTCTTCATCGATAATTTATTTTTGTCGTTTCAAATGATATGAAAAAAACATTATTAATGAACAGTTTATTATATTATATATTTATTATAGACTAGAAATTTATTTATTTATATTTAGCATAAGAATGAAAATGCTTTGATTTTTGTCTATTTATTCATTGTTAATGTGTATATAGTTTTCATCGAATGTTTATTCTATTTCTTTTGGATTTCATTTCAAATATAGATTCAGTCTTAAAAACATTTAACATAGTTTTGTATCTTTCTCCGAATTTACTTAAAGGAAATATGTATTAGAATATTTTTCATGAATACTTAAATGGAAGTGATCTTTCAAAATAGATCAATGGGATATATGAAAACAATAAACAAGCTATTTCTGCCAGTTTCATTTGCATAGAATTTCATGCTAAAAGAGTTGTATAATCCATAATGATTGTAAATAGAAAACTAAGAACAAGTCAAATCGGCAATCAATACTGACAATAATATAGGATGAATAAAATCTAAAAAATATGAGTTTTAATAGAACAAGTTAGTTTATCTGTATTTAGAAGAGTTTTCTACTATATCATCATGAACAAAACTCATATCTCTATTCGCTGTATGACTAATATCTGTTGTTCCAAAAAAAATGTATCTTGTTGTCACTTCATTACGTAAGAAACTCAAATGCAACTGTACATCGTACTGTAGAATTTCTAAAAAACCAAGATAGCTGAAATAGTGTGGTTCTATGACTAACTTTATTTAATATCGTCAAGTTTTTTTTAATCATATTTCAGATTTTTTTTTGAAAGAAATATGTAGAACATGAAGAAACGATTGCTCCTTTTATTAATTGTATTAGTCTGACGAGGGAAGGTTTTCAACTGATCAATCACTTTTTCACCGATAGTTAGTGGCTTGAATTTTATCGACCATGCTGATTTCGAATATGATCATAAGGAATCTTCTTACATATTCACATACTGATTTTCAAGACTAACAAACTTTTCTCCAGAAATTCTTTTTGATCTGTCTAGATTACAGAGCACGTCGAATCATCTAGAAAACAGTAACTTTTTTCTATTTCTAACCGTTTTCTTTTTTTGTAAAAAATACAGTCATTTTAATTTATGCAATAGATATACATCAACATTTCAGTGTGAAAATCTTCAAAATGAATGAGTTTTACTTAAAACTCATTTTTGGAAAACAGAAAAGACTATTGTCTTATACACAATTTGGTATGCTCTATAATCTGAGTAGATCTAAACGGTTTTAGCAAAAAAAATGTTCGAGTCAGCAAAATAGGTTTTCTATAAAACCAATATATAAAAATCTAAGGAGATTTGTTATGGTCATATTCAGAATCAACATAGTCGGCAACTCATAATGCAGTGGCTTCTGATGAGATAACGATTAATCTGTTGAAAACTTTCCCACATGAGATGAATTTAACGCCAGACCGGACCAGATCGGTCGGTCTGAGATCCATACCGGCATTAGACTGGCTAGTTGCTGTACTATTCCATCTGTGGATAGTGATATTTGACATAGTCAACTTTCAACAGAGTTTCATTATACATCCTCTATAAGATATTAACAGCAAGAAAATTAATAAGATACACCGGTAACCGGTACCGATTTCATCTGTGCTTAACACTGTACTCATTCTCCAGTTTCTGATAATAAGTTATTTAGAATCATCATTGCAACTGTATACTATGAATATAGTTTAATTCATAAGAAAAGATAATCAAAATTTGATCTATTCGAAACGAGTCTTTATTACAGAAATAATATTCAAAAAGAAAAAAAAGAGATGAAAGTATTGACTAGAATAAATACGTAATGATTAAACAACAATAATGTCAAATCTGTCTAACTTCATTTCCAGTTCCTAGTACATCATTTATATAACCAAAAACACAGAGTTGATCATCGAGTATTTGTTTATTAATAATATTTATTGATTCATTATTCAATTGTTGTTGTTGATGGTGATATAATAACATAAGTTCATAAAGATGCCAAAGAGATGGATTTGTATAAAGTTGCAATTCTTTAGCTTGTTGTGGTAAACATGTTGTTGGTTGTAATTGTAAAGAAAATAAAATTAATATTTTAACAAATTTTATAGAAAGATCAAATATTTGTTTTTTTATTATTGGTTTAATGATATGAAAAAGAAAACGTGATAAACATTGACCATATGATATAAATAATGTTAACCAACATAGACCTGGACATTGACCATTATCAAGTTCCATTTTATGAAAATTTTCATTATCATAAATAAATAATTGAAGACGATAAATTGATAAAAGAAATTTAATATATTCATCTAAATTATCATTTTTATCAAGATAAATTAGTGAATCAAGATGTGTTATAAGTACTGAACAAAGACAACGTTGAGATGATTTTTCATCTGTTATCGGTATAGAACATAACCAATTAGGTTCATCAGGTGATGCATCAAGTAATGATAAAATAATTGCAGTTAAATATTGATATGGATTTATATATTGTTGTTCATCAAGTAGAGAAATAAGAAAAGCACAAAAAGCTTTACGTCGTTCGGATTCACATGATGGACGAGTTTTAAAATGAAATGTATAAAGTGTAAGAATACGATTGAACAAACCAAATGGATATTTATTTGTTGTTGAATGAGATAGATAATATTTAAGTATTGTTAAACATTGACCTTTAGCTGTATAATAAGTTGTATGATGATCAACTGGCAGTGGAAATGGTATTTGACTACTATCAGTAGTAGATCGTTGTGATGATCCACTATCCATTGGTTCAGTTTCCTAGAAAAAATTAAATGATAATTGTTGTCATATCATATAATTATTATCATACGAGATACATAAGTAGACCAATTTTTTTGTGTTAGTTTTAATTTAGTGAGGGAAATCCTCCAAGTCATTAGTCGTTTGTGAATGAGAACTATGTACCTCATGTAGACCCTAATAAACTATGAATACGTTGAGAAACGTTTGGATTCTTAGCATATTGCCGCGAACATACTACAGCACTACAATATTTCGTAGTTCACTGGACTTCAGCGTTCTTCAAGGTTATGTCAAAGCTATCCTTTAGAACGTCTTTAGTTATTTCAAGTCTACTGTGGACGTTCGTCACAAATATATTAATTTGAGTTCATTTTATATAAGTCTGACTGATAAAGAAGTCGAAATACTTCATCATGCTTCACTGATGCTCAAATCTTGAAGTACGATGAAATATTTGGGCCTCTTTATTAGACAGACTTATATAAAACGAATTTAAACTAATATGCTTGTGGCAAACGTTCATAGTAGACTTGAAATAGTTAAAAAAGATCTAGAAAATAGTTTTGACACACCCTTGGAGTACGCTAAAGTATAGAATTTTCGCTTTTTCCTCGGTCGATCTTTCTCAGGAACATCAGGATTATTGATTTTCGAATTTTGACTTGAAACTTTTCCCACAGGCTGCTCTTATTGAGGGTAGTTTATTGTGAAAGCTTGCAGTCTTTTGATTTGCTCCTATCTAGAACTAAGGATATAGAATCTGCCGGCATATAAGAGCTATGTAAAAGACACGCTTTTTATCACAGTTGCATTTTATCATAGGAACAATGAAAACATCTGAAAATTTTCACAATAAATTGTTCTAATTAAGATCTGTTTCTATGCAAAGTTTCAAGTCGAAATCCGAAAATCAATTATTCTGAAATCCTTGAGGAAGACCATGGTATTGACTTAAAAAATACTGTAGAAATGAAATATCTCCGCAGCAATAAGCTAAAAGTCCAAACTCTTTTACGATATTTATCGGTTATCAGGGTGTACATGATGTACATAGTCCTAACTCAAAAATGATTAATTAGTTGGGGAACGTTCTTAGTAAGTTGAAATAAAATTCTCCTAATGTCAATAAGCTTAAGATGCCTTACCGCTGTACTTCGATGATAGTTCTCAGTAAAAGGAGAAGATGAGGTAGAAATGGTCTATCTGTCTTCTTCCATTCGTCTATGGTGTGTATCTTCAAAATCTAAGCAACAATACGATTGTACGGCCTCAATGCAAAGTCCTAATGAAAAAAACAACATTTTTTTGTGAAAAGAAATTATCCCAACTTGAAAATAGAGACAAATAAATTTTTTCGATCAGTGGAATTTAAAAATAATATCCCTATCAGAAACATATATAAATCAAAATAACGATTAAAACGATATATTTGTGAAAATGTATTAAAACGATTTTTGAATAAATTTGTAATTTTTCTTAATCATTGAGAAAACAATTGATTCAATTCGTTTTCATCTGGATAAATATTCTTTTTATTATCTAAACATACTTGTTGTTTTTTAATTGTTGATGTATTTTCTTGTTTATTTAATGATTCTGTTGATTTAATTGTATTTAAAAGAAAATGTGAACAAGCATCAAGTATTAATATTAATTGTTCATATGTTAATATTTGTTGTTGTGGTTGTCGATCATTATTATTTGTTGTTAGACGATTTTGTTGATTATTAAATAAATGTAATATATTATAAATCATTTGATAAAATGCAGTCATTGTTATTAAATCAATTCCAATAGTTAAATCTTGTTGTTGTAATTTAATTAATGTAGAATTTTGTTGATGAAAAAATATTAAATCAACTAATGTTTGCCAAATATGTTGAGTTATTGATTGTGGTCGAATTCGATCAAGTATTATTTGTAAACTTGATATAGCCATTGTTGATGAATCAATTGTACGTGTACGTAATAATTCATAAGCTGAAAAATGTATTGATTGAGTTTGAAGAAGACGATAATGGTTCGATGTTGAACTTATTGTCTGTTGTTGTTGTTGTTGTTGTTGTTGTGGTTGTTGACAATTTATTTGTGGTTTATCAGTACGAAGACGTGTTACTTCACGTAAAAGACGATTACTTGTTTCTTGACTTTCATGAAAACGTATTTCAAGTGAATGATAACGTGTTTGTAATTCACTACGTTCACGTTCATTAAATGTTAATTGAGATTTACATGTTTCAAGTTGCATTTTAAGACGTTGTTCACGAGCACTAGCTGCTTCATCTTGTTCTGTTTTTAGAAGACATTTTTCTCGAGTACTCAAAAAAAACAAAACAAAACAAAACAAAATAACTTTTTTTATAGAATTTTATCTTAATATCATTTATTTAACTTACAGTCGAGCATTTTTTTCACTTAATAATCGATTATTTTTTTCAAGAATAATTATTTGACCTTCTTTCATTAATAATTTTCGTTCAAGTTCAAGTTCTTTATTTACAATTTGTGTTCGATTTCCTTCAGATGGTATTGGTTGAAGAATTGTTTGAGTTGAAAATATTGGTACTTGTATATGGGATCGAGAAGGATTTTGACTAGCAGGTTGTGTTTGATCATAATCATAATTTGTTTGTTTTTCAACTTGTGTGGCAGAAAATAATAATTCATCATCAGTCATTTCAAACTCATCCATCATTGATGAAACAGGTGCTGCTGCTGCAGCTCCTCTTCCTCGTGTACCAAATTCAGATTCATCTTGATTTTCATCAGTTCGAAGACGTTTTATAGGTGGCAACATAATCCTTTTTGATATATTTCAAAAAACAAAATGAAAGTTTTGCAAATGAACAATTGATTGTTAACCAATGAAAATTATTGGTGGACTCTGTCCGATTAAATTAATCCAAATGATAATTATTTAAAGTACGAATTATTAAATATCTATTGGAAAAAATTTAGTTTTAAATTAATATTAGAAATAATTGAAAAGATTTTGAAATTTATATGTATACATGTATATCATATTTAAACCATATCTATCTGGCATCTGTTGACGAATACATTATCAGTTTAGCGGGATTCTGGCCTTTTACTATCTGTTTTTTTTTCATTGTCATTTTCGTATTTGTTTATAATAATAATCATAAGACCATAGTCATTTTTCTCTTGAGTGTTGCCATTTAAACAGATTGTACTTATTGTTGTTTAGAGTACCATTTTCAAATCAAGCTTCAGTATGTCCTTGAATAATAATCTAAATTAATATTCTCTCCTTGACATTTTGTCGATTTAACAAAATAACCTAGTGAAATTTCTTTATCTTCTACGATTATTTATACATAAGTAGGACACAACTTTCTCATAAATCCTCTTTTTAAAGCAAAATAACAACATTTTTTTTTTGGTATAATAAATGGGTGCCAGTGATATAGCTCCACCGGAGGTTAGTAAACAGTTTATCTGAACAGTTAAGATGTTTTTGATATGAGAATTTCCTTATGATATATAGCGTAAACAATGGGCGAATCCTGTTGAATTCTTTTTAACATTGGTCGCATTTGGTAAATATGAATATTTTAGTCATAGATGTAAATTTCAATTTCAAATTTTTATATTGTATTTTAGCTGTTGGCTTAGGGAATGTTTGGCGTTTTCCATATCTTTGTTTTAAAAATGGAGGAGGTTAAATACAATCGAATTTAATTTTACCTATATACATATATATATACATATGTCATATTCTAGGTGCATTTCTTATTCCATATACGTTTATGCTTATCTTTATTGGTGCTCCTGTCTTCTATCTTGAATTAACATTGGGACAATTTACTAGTGCTGGTCCACTTGTTGTATGGAAAGTTAATCCATTATTACGAGGTTTGTTAAGTGTATTCTTAAAAATTCCATAAAGAAGAAGTGAAACAACTAAATTTAATTGATGATATTCTGTGTGAAAATATGGCAATAAATTTTTTGTTTAATGCTAATTGTCATAAGATCTAGTTTTATTTTAATTAGAAAAGTTTCTGTAATGATAAAATACGAAATATTGTGAGAAAGAGACAGTTCTTCCATCTCAAGGATAATACAATGAAATACGAATATGGAGTGTAAAGGGGAAGACAAGAAATCCGATGTGTTTGAAGAAGCAATTTTATTAGAAACAAAATATGATCGTGCTCAGTTTACCTCTCTATTCTAACCTTCTACTTTGTAATGATCATTTTTCTATATTTATAGACTGACATTCTTTGGTAGTAATTTGTTTTTTTATCAGATGATCATGATGTTGTAGCTACAGAGAGAGAGAGAGAGAGAGAGAGAGAAATATTTGTTTTTCGTTTATTATCTCTATTGAAATATCATTATTTCATATTATTCTAGGTATTGGTTATGCATCATTAGCAACAAATTGTTTTTTAGCACTTTATTATAATGTATTGATTGCTTATTGTTTCTATTATTTAATTTCATCCTTTCAACTTATTGTTCCATGGTCAACATGTGGTAACTGGTGGAATACAGCATTATGTACTGATCAAAAAGCATTAGCAAATCTGTCTCGAACTGATCTTAACTTAATGAAAAGTAATAAATTGTGTTCTTCTTTTTTTTTTATTTAATTTTATTAATTATTTCAAATAACTATTTATAGATATGACAAGTTCACCAAGTGAAGAATATTTCTAGTAATACGTTTTTTCTTCTTCTTAATAGTTTTATTTCTATGGTTTTTAATTTTAGTCGTGGAGTACTTCAGATTAGCAGTGGAGTAGAAAATCTTGATGGTATTGTTACTCATTTAGCTGTAGCTTTAGCAGTTGCTTGGCTTATTTGCTTTTTGGCATTATCGAAAGGTGTCCAATCATTAGGCAAAGTAAAAAAATTTGTTTTTTCTTTCCTATTAGAAGATATTTGTTTTGTTAATTAAAAAATAGATTGCATATTTTACGGCTTTATTTCCTTATGTAATGTTAACTGTTTTAATTATTCGTGGAGCAACATTAAGTGGTGCTATGGAAGGTGTTAAATTTTATATGGGAACAGTAAATTTAAGTGTACTTAAAAGTCCATCTGTAAGATTTTGAATTATATTTTGAAGAAGAGTTTTTTTTTTCTTTTTGTCATGAAATTTAGGTATGGAAAGAAGCATGTACACAAGTTTTTTATGCATTAAGTTGTTGTAGTGGTGGTCTTATTGCTATGGCATCATTCAATGATTTTAATAATAATGTTTATCGGTGAAAAATTTTCTTGT
This sequence comes from Rotaria sordida, assembly GCA_905250125.1. NCBI lineage: Eukaryota > Metazoa > Rotifera > Eurotatoria > Philodinida > Philodinidae > Rotaria > Rotaria sordida. The sequence continues at coordinate 196,002 of CAJNOL010000087.1, forward strand.
ATGAATTGAAAAATTAATCGATTTTGCTTCTTTTTCTTGCTATTTAGTGATACATTGTCTATTTGTTTGGTTACATGGTTTACAAGTATTTTTGGTGGTTTTGCAATTTTTACTGTACTTGGTAAATATTGATTTTAGAAGATGAATAAATTGATTTATTTATTTTTTTAAGGTCATATGGCAACTAAAATGGGAGTTAGTGTTGCTGAGGTAGCTAAAGGAGGTCTAGTAGATATTTGTGGTTTTTGTTTTTATTTTCAACTTCTCTTGATTTTTAAGGTCCTGGTCTGGCATTTGTTGTCTTTCCTGAAGGTTTAGCAATGATGCCATTTGCACCTTTATGGTGTGTTTTATTTTTTTTAATGATGTGTACACTTGGTTTTGGTTCTGAAGTTAGTAAATAGAATGGTGGTTTTTTTTTCCAAAAATTCTTCAATTATCTTTTATTTAGTTTTCTATCATGGAAACTATTATGGCTAGTATAATAGATGAATTTAAAACACATTTAAATACACCGAAAAAAATAATTATCTTTCGATTTAGTATATCATTTGTGTTTTTTCTTCTTGGTTTATCTATGGTTTCACGAGTATGTTTATTTTATTTATCGAAAAAAGAAAAATTAGATATTTTATTAATATATATTAGGGAGGCTTATATATATTGAATATAATCGATCAATATCTAGGTGGATTTCCTTGGTTAGTTATTGGTGTTGTTGAATTATTTTGTATTGCATGGGTTTATGGTAAAGAAAAATAAAATCTATTTTGTTTCTTTTTTTTTTGTTTTATATTCATAAATTATTTTTAGGTGTTGATAATTTTTGTGATGATATTGCAATAATGTTAGGTGAAAAACGACGTCCAGGCATATTTTGGAGAATCTGTTGGCAATATATTTCACCACTAATTCTTCTTGTAATAATTATTTTTTTTCCATCTGTTCATGCATGAAATTCTTCATACATATGTTTATATTTATATTTGTTTTTCTTTACAGTTTACCATTCTCTTTTCCTCGCTATTCTATCAAGAAGTAACACTTGATGATTATATTTATCCACCATGGGCCCTTGCACTTGGTTGGATTGTAGTAATAGCCTGCCTCGGCTGGCTTCCGTGTATTTCTCTAGTTGAAATATGTCGCCGTGGAACATGGGGTGTATGTTAAGAATGTTTTCAATCTATTATGCTCGAAATGTTCTCTTCATTTTTTTCTTAGATTATTAAAGAAGCTCGTTTGCCATCTGATAGATGGGGTCCAGCTCGAGAAGAACATCGTCAATTATCAAGACGTTATGCGAATAAGAATGATCCAAAACAACTTAGTATGCAAACTTTATCGACAATTGATACTGGCGATACATTTGATTTGGATGCAGCAGCTGTTGAAGTTATCAAAGCAAGTCCAAAATTATATGTCAAGCGACTTTCAGACGTGTCTACTACACGATTTTAATAATAAATTAGAATGAAAACAGTTCTTTCAATGGTAAACGTAGATTATTATTTTTTTTTTTGAAATAAAAAAAATCAGGAATAACAATTAGAAGAAGAAAAGAAGGTCAAGGGAAAAAAGAAAAGAAATATTATATGTATGAATGCCACACGAATAACCTTTTTCTTTGCTATCTCAACCAAGACATGCTGCTTGAGTAGCGTAGAATTCGTCCAAACTAGCACAAAAACGTTCTGCAAGAAGAAGAAAAAACAACAGTAAAATAAGAACTGAATAATTAAAATATGAAACAGAAAAGTTTTTTTTCTCGAAAACAAATTAAATAACATTTAGATTCTTTTTCTTCTCTCCACTAACAAAAATAAATTTCTTAACGATACTTCAAAGTGTAATCAGAATAGGTTAAGCACAACAATCAAATAATGAGAAAAAAAAATAAAATGAAAATACGACATACACATTTACATGAGCAATATTGCATTTAAAAAACCGTTTGTTTGAGGAAGGTATTGCGATAAATACGAATGTAAGTGTAGCGGGGGAGTGACAATATGATTTATTATTGAACATTACCATTTCTTTGCATGTCATTGATCAATTATGATTAATAAAATATGTTAGATTTTACAAAAATGCATTATTATTAGTTAGGACTGTGGGATAAAGTATGTATGTGAACACACATAAAGATTAAATGAACATGAAAAAAAGAAAAATGATTAAAAAGACAAAAAAAAAAAGACGAAACCGGTGATATATGTATATAAATGCATAGTGCTAGTGATGTTGGTAACGTTGGCACTGATGCGACCTTAGCCGCATGCTGCCCAATTGGAATTCATTAGATCTTCATAGGAGTTACAGTAGGTCTTGAAGCGTTCTAGAATAACATACATGGATAGATGTTATCTTGATTAGTATTCGGAAATCAGATAAATAGTATTATTAAGGAATAAGAACTTTCAGTCACGCAAACACATTGTTTTTTTATTTTGTTAATAATTTGTTGATAAGACGCGCCACTCAGATGTTTTTTCCTATATAGCAGAGATATTTTTCTTCTTATATAGCAGAGATATTTTTCATTATCCTCGAAATGTGCATATAGATGCATTTAATAAGCGTCATGCCTTTTAAATCAAGCAATAAATGAATCAACATCACTGCATTAGTCAATATGTGTCATATCAGTAAAAAGAATAAAAAAAAAAAGAAAAATAAAATATGTCAATACTATTAATTTCTAAGACATCGTTTTTCGATTTACTCGATAAATTATGTATTTTGTTATTTTTACAGCCATGCATTGAAGGGTGCAACAAAGCAGCATAAGATATATAAAAAAAAAGCAGAAAAGTTAATAAATTAAAAGCAAGTAGAGTTTTCGTTTAAAACAATTGTAGAACTCATGCATAAATTAGATGAAACAAATATGTTCACTTGTTAATAGCACGGCGGCGGCGGCAAAGGGTTCCATGCAAAATATCTTGAACACTACAATAGGTCAAGCGTCCTAAATAATACAGTGTGTTAAAAAATGTTAGTAAGTGAGTTAGTGAATAAGCAATAGTGCATTCTATTTGAAATTTTCGATAACTTATTTATAAGAGAGGAAGAGTATTTACATTCAAACAAAAATTAACTTTAATAATAAAATAAAAAGTAAACCTTACTTTTTATTTCTTGAAATCGATTAGAATCTTGATCAGATAATGATTGAAGATATTCACGGATCTAAATATAATAAAAAAAACAACAAAGAAAAATTTGAAATGAATTCTTTATAAAAAAAAACCATATAATATGCTTACTAGTTCTTGTTTAACAACTTCTTGTTGTTTTCGTCTGGCAGCCCGTTGTTCAGCATTTGATGTCAATAGAAAATGTCGTAATGTATTTAAATCATATATTCGTTGTTGTTCTTGTATATCAGAGTTATCATTATCATCATCATTCACAGCCGTATCAGTCTGCGAAAGACTGCGTGAGGGTATTGCTTTAGCTAATTCCATTGTTGACATAAGTACAATGACAAATAAGAGGAGATCGATGCGCGTACATAACGTTAAAAACTTCGTCATCTTGATGCTTTATTTTTGTTAAAAATGTGCGAGATACAAAAACAGAAAGAAATGAATTCGTGGGCCGAAAATGAATCTATAACAAGACTTTAATAAATATATGTTTGTCTTATGTACACTTGACAACGATGAAACAACTCAGCGCAATACTAAATGAAAAAAAACTACCTGAAGCATTGACATGGAAGAAGAAGTAAAAGTTTTGCAATACTAATTTCTTACAGTTAATGTGAAATTGACTCTTTGTTGTATTTAAGTATACGTATATATATATATATATATATATTAATACATATTCATAGTTTTTTTTTCAGAGAGAGAGAGAAAAAGAGAAAGAAAAAACTACGAAGAAAGTCGGAGGAAAAAAGAGAATTGTGTCAGAAAAAAACAAACAAATACAATTTTTTTCTCTTGTTCATTGAAGCTTGTACGTATTATTTCCATTACCAAGACACTCAAAATAAAACAGAATTGACAACACAAGCCCACACACAATCTTATTTGCATCATAAATTATTGAAAAATATTTTGTCTATAGACATTAGAAAAATGCGGGGGTGCTATTAATTCTAATTGACTATCAATCTTACTTTAATGAAATTTAATTTGATAAATTAAGACATTTTTTACATCAAGTAAATTTTCATTTAATATGATAGAAAAATTAATGAAATCATTTCTTCAATAGATTTATCATTTCTGTTACCTTAGATCGTGTTTAAAAGTATTTATAATTCACACTTGTGCGTGTGCATTCTTATCTAGAAAACGATCATATACGTTCTTTTATATATTCTCAATAATACTTTATGAGAAAAATAATAAAAGTTATATGATCGAATATAAAAATCACACATCCATTGACATTTTTTTAGTATTCTTAATCGAGTTTTTCATCATTTTTATTTAAATATTCTTTAGTTTTTCTTTAATGATCATTTGTATATTTTCAATTATTTTAGAAAATTCATTTTCATTATTATGATTAGAAAAATTTGTTGTTATTAAATGAGATACACCATTTTGACTAATAATAGCCGGAATTGAAATAAAAAGATCATCGTTAACATCATAATAACCTTTAATATTAACAGTAACTGTATGAATTTCACGTTTATTACGAAGTATACATTCAACAAGTTCACTTGATGCCATTGATATTGACCAAACTTCAGTTCCTTTTTATAAAAATGATAAAAAGAAAATTAAAAACAAACTAATAAAATTTTCATTAACCTTTTGTTTTAATAATTTCTTCTTGTCGTTGATTGACATTTATATGAAGTTGATTCCAATTTTCTTTATCATATGATTTCCCTATTGATGAATTTTCTGAAAGTAAATGTATACCACCCACAGTTATTGAATTCCATAGTGGAAGATTATTATGTCCATGTCCACCAATCATTATTCCAGTTATACTCGCTGGTGATATTTCTAATTTTTCACCGATTAATAATCTATTTCAATTAAAATTTTATAAAGGATAGAAAAAGAGCGAAATAAATTTTAAACTTGAAATGTGCTGAATCAATCATTGTTCCTGGTGCAATTATACGATATGATGGTAACATACTATTAGTAGCACATAATTGAGTCATTACTTCAAATGGTTGTAGTCCAACAATCATAACACAATCTGATGCTTTAAAAATAGATTAAATTTTTAAACAATTTCATAAATGTTAAAAATCATTCTAACACATTAAGGATAGACAAAATAACTGAAAGTGATTAAAAATTATCGGGAACCATTAGAAATCATTGTAGATTACGAAAAATCTGCAGTAGTAAGATTAAAAAGTGAAGGTCTGATTTCTAATGATTTTCATTCATTTCGAAGTATTTCTGATGATTTCTATTGATTCGCGGTAAACAGATAAGAAATGATTTCCAATGATAGAAATTAATTTTGTTTCTCCTCGATTTTTATTGAAGATCACCTAAATATTTTCTATTCGCTTTGTTTCTTTTCTTGCTCATGATATTCAGCATTGCATGTAAAAGTATTTACTTTACTCTGTATTAAATAACAGAATAAAGAAAAGTATACTATTATGTCAAGTATGGCCTACTTGAATATTCTGTCTTTTTTCTTATTAAGAAAGAATAAATTTCATTTTTGGATGATAAATTGTCTACTGTTAATATTTATATAATGTTTTATCTATTGTAATAATTAGTATAATAAAATAAAAGTTAGGATTTGTTTACAAGAATATTGATTTGATTTTTATCAATAATTTCTATTTTATGTTTTTTTTTATTCACACACTTTTTCATATCGAGACACTTGGGTGTAATTTATGAGTTTTTATTGTTATTATATTATTATATGCATTACACTAAATAAATATGACATATGTTGTCTTAGTCATGTACAATCTAGTTGCAAAATTTTCATACATATTATTTTAGTGTACTATAAAACGTCATTCATTGAGATTTATATTCCCTCGATTCACACTAAACTAATAGCTACGCAGTAAATTAACCAAAACTCCTACACCTTCTTTTTTTATTGACAGTGCGAAGAACTATTTATTGATATTATTACTATAAGCTTATTCATATTTAAGAAGCATGATAACTTTTTGAGGAGCCACTAAAAATCATGTTGTAAATATGATTATTCAAATGTCTGCGTTTTTATTTCGAAGTTAAAAAAATAAGAATATGTAGCACTAGAAGTTTTGATTAATTTACTGCGTAGTTATCACTGTGACGAAATATAGATTGATATTATTACTACAAGCTTATTCATATTTAAGAAGCATGATAACTTTTCGAGTAAGCACTAAAAATCATGTTGTAAATACGATTATTCAAATGTCTGCGTTTTTATTTCGAAATTAAAAAAATAAGAATATGTAGTACTAGTTGATTTTAAGCCATATAATTATGGTTTCGTCTATCGATATTATTTTTTTTGGCCTGGGAAAAGTAAACTCTATGATTATATGTAGGATCGAATAAGATAAATAAATTGATATCTAAGAATGAATCATTACTCGAAACTAATTTGTCTACATACCATAGATACTAATAGCTCTTGATATTGTTTTAAAATTGGATAAGATTTTTTCATTTTGAGAAGAGGATTGTGTAGTACTTGATGTCTTTTGTCCTTCGTCATCATCATCATCACTAACGTCACAAAGAATAACAACACGAGCACCTTCACATGATCCTAATTGATTACTTGCTTGTACATTGACACCTGAAACAAATGTTGTGCAGGTACTTAAATCAGCATATTCAGCTAAAATGAAGTAAACAAGAAAAAACAAACAAACAAAATGATTTCATCTATAAAAAAAAAAAAGAAAATTTTATACCAGCTAATCGTTTAGTATTTCGATCAATAATAACAACATCAGTTACAATTTGTCTACAAATAAGTAAAAATGCTGTAGCTGATCCTAATTCATTCATTCCAACAATAGCCACTTTATATGGTGTTGGACCAATATTAGGAGGTTCATCAGTAATCGGAATTTTTAGATTATATTTAAGTTCATTAGCTAAATCATTTTGAAGTTTAGTTTCTTCATTATTTAATTGTTTAAATGTTTGATCATTAGTTTCATCTTGATGTACAGAACTAAGATCTTTTTCATCATTTTCTTCTTCTTCTTCTTCTTCTTCTTCTTTTGCTACTTCTTGTTTTTCATTATCATCATACTCATTCATGTTAATATAGTTGATTTTTTATGTTAGAATGTTTAAATTAACAATAAAAATAGAGCGCTAAGAATTTGATACAATATGCAAATCGTTCTGCATTTACTATTCATTGTACAAGTAGATATAAATCAAATGTCATAAAAGAAAAACAAAACAAAAAATTCATGTTGATTTTATTTAGAATTTCAATATTGTACAACTCAATGATCAAGAAAAACACTTTGTTAATATAATCAAACGAGATGTACATAGTTCTTCTCTTCAAAGTAAAATTTAAATGAATCACAAAGAAAAAAGAAAAAACAATAATTTTAGTTTATTTTAGATCTTAATCGTTATACCAAAACGTATGAAAATGGTCAAAATATTATTTTTTATACACCAAATTTTACACTGATTGATTCTTTATTATCGATTATTTCAATAAATCAACAAAAATCTTCTGTTTGTAATCATACAACATGGTTAATACGCCAAATATCATTAAATAATAATCGTTTAAATCAATATAAAGAAATAGCACGATATGATTCGATTAAAAATCAATTTATTCTTAATTATCATAAAGATTATTCATATACTATTGATTCAAATACTGGTCAATTAACATTAATCAATACTAATAATGAAAATCTACTTTATACAGAAATTAGTTTACATGCACAATCAGGTTTAAGTCAAGGCGATGATATTTTACATGATATATATCGATTAATTCGTCTTTCAACTAAATCAAGTAAGAGTATTTCTTTCGACAGTCTACCAGAGTTTATATCAACTCTATCAGAATGGAATGAAACTTTCAGAGCTTGTAGAACTCATGTTTATAAGTATAGTTATGGATTCGGAAATAAAATTTGAAAATCTTCCAAAGGAGGAAGCCAGGTTGGGTTATCCAGTTCATATAGACCTTGTTCAGCTCTTCTATTTCAAGCCTGAAAATTTTACCATAGATACTAGCTGTTAGGATGATCATTTTTTTATAACGGACATTTTTCTCTCATGTGTCTTATTTTTTGAGTTCAAGTGTCTCTATGATCACCAAACAGAATTTCAACTTTTGTTAGTGCTCTAGAATCGTTTAACTACCCTCTACCTAACGCTCAAACTTCCAAATCTGTAGTTTGCTCTTGAACCAAATGACAAGAGCACCTTTGAAACCTATCTGTGAATTTTTCGCGACTTTGCATCTCCTGAAAAAAAAGCCACGAAATTCCCGAAACCTATCTTATAGTGGACCTACACTAGTACACCTAGCTGTATCATTCTTGAAATTTTCCTTTTTAATCGATGTGATTTGGCCGAGAAGAGCAACCTTGACGTTTTCATATGACATTTTTAATAGTTGTAACAGTTATTTTCTTCAAAACAGTTCAAGATCGGTTTTCTCGATCATATCGCATTTGCCAAGGGCAAAAATTTCAGGAATGATAGGGTTAGATGTGCTAATGAAATTCCACTATAGGATAGGTTTTTGGGAATCCTGTAGTTTTTTCCTTATGGGATGTAAAATTGCGAAAAATTCAAAAGTACGTTTCAAAGGTGTCCTTGTCATTTGGTCCAAGAGCAAACTACAGATTTGGAAATTTGAGCGTTAGATAGAGAATAGTTAACTGATTCTAGAGCACTAACAAAAGTTGAAATTCTATTTGAACTTCACAGAGATAGTTGAGTCCGAAAAATACAACACACAAGAAAAAAAGATTCACTACAAAAAATGATCATTGTAACAACTAGTACCTATTGGAAAATTTCTAGACTACTATCATTTGAGATAGAAGAGCTAGACAAGGTCTATCCTGACTGGATAACCCAACCTGCCTGCCATCTTTGTAAGGTTTTGAAATTTTTTTGAAGCTATAGCTATGCTTATAGATCCAAATCCTATAAACTTTGAAAGTTTCATTCCATTTCGATAAAGTCGATGTAAACTTTGGTATACTCTCGAAAAAAAGTACCCGTGAGAAAATTGATTAATTCTTTTAATGAAAAAAACTTTATTTGTTTTTTTTTTTAAATTAATAGTTAATTGTACAAGAAATGTAACAGTTAATATAGATGAATCATTTGAAATAACATGTACAATTGAATATGAATTTTTAAATTATGATGATTTAGATAATTATCAACCAATAATTAATTTTACATTTTATATTAAAGAAAATGATTTTATATATAAAATTATTGATCAAAATTATTTGAATGAAATAAAAGATTTTAAAATAGATAATAATATAACATTGAATTGGAAACGTTCAATTATTTATACAATTAAATCAATAAATAAAGAAGAAAATAATCGAGAATATGGTTGTATTATAATACCTGATACATTAAGAAATGAAGATTTATTTCAAGATAATAATCGAATATGTCGAATTGGAATTAATGTTAAAAGTAATGTTTTTTTTGTTGATGTATATGAATATATCTAGTAATTAGAACTTTCTTTAGATGATAATTCTTCAACAATTATATTCCCAAGATTAAGTAACTAAAAAAAATTTTATTTTATATTTCATTATAAATTTTAATATTAATAGATCGATGGGATTTAATCGATATAATGATACTTATTCTTAGCATACTTAGTAGTCTATTATTTATTATATCTCTTATTTTATGTTTAGCTACTCAACGATATCATAAAAAACGTATTGTTCAAATTAAACCAGAAAGTATGTTCATTCAAGATCTTTTTGTTTTTCTTAGTTTAACTGATTTGATATTGATATAGCACAGAATTTAGTTCTTATACAGATTGTCTCAAAAGTTTGCTTCACTAAAAAAGAGCCAATTTAAATGATTTATATCATTTTTGCAATATTATGATAAGATGTTCTTAGAAGTTTTATTCTAAATATTCTGACGGATTCTAATCATATGTCATTGTGAAACGAAGAATAGAGGTCGAATTTAGCATATTAATGGCAGACGTAGACTGTATTAGAAATACTTTTCAGCTCTTTTATGAAACTGGTACAGTAACAAATCGAAAAAAGTTTTGAAAGATCTTCAAAAATTAAAGACGAAAAACTCGACAAAGTTTATGATGCTTGCAAAAAGAAACCAAAATTAATGATTCCGGTGAGTTTCCGCCGAAAAGCATAGGAAAATGGCAGAAACTTGGAAGTGGGAGTCCAATTGACGGATTTTTCTTATTTCTCTCGGAACCTAACAGAGTCGGTCATCGGATTCCTGTTCCTAAGTTCCTACCATATATCGATCGGAACTGGTCCATGTCTCTTAACTTGGGAGCTACTATCGACTGTTCAGCTTGTTACAACAGTTTAATGGATTCCACGAACAATAGCTCACCAAATAATGACTAAATATCTTCCAATCCAACTATGTGAGGTATAAAACATCCGATAACTTTACGAAGAAAATTTACCAGATCGAGTTGAAGTTGTCAAATTTTAACACTAATGCTAGAGAATATGAACAATCGAGAAAATTCATTTTTTACTAACAAATTCGCTATTCATTTGAATGATCTATCGACACATATAAAGTAAAAACGAATCTTACCAGATTGTTCTTCACAGTGGACTTTTAAGGCATGCTATAAATTTCTTCAGATTGTTTTCGGTATAAATTCGAGCTAAAAATGAGCAACTACTGTTGATTATGATATTTATTTCTTTTGAAATACCAATAGAAGCAATACTAAAATCAAAATCTATTATTTCAAATTTCAGTCATATAAAAAAAAAAACTTTTGATAAATTAATATTTCTATGAATAATTTAAGTTTTAGATAAAACAATAACATTACCACTTAATACTAATACTACAAAACAAACATTTTCCAAAGAAAATTTATTTTCAAATAATAATGAAATTAAATCAGAAATACCTTTAATAACATCAAAACAATTTTCTGAAGCTTCTATTAAAACTCATTCATCTGAACATATTCATCGACATAAACCAGGTTGTCCAAAATATATTCCATCACCTGAACATAATCTTCTTTCAAGTAATTTATTTACTCATACAACAATTGATAATATTAAAAAAATGTTAGTTAAATCTTTTTAAATAAAACATTTATGGGCATATATATATATATGGTAATGAATGTTTATTTAGAATTCTTCCTGATATTCCTCAAAACAATGAACTATTCGATGATCAAACTTATATTCATTTTTATATACCATCAAAAACTGAGAATATATCATTTAAAAAACTTCATTCAACTTTGATCGAAAAAGACAAATCATCTGATTAAGTATACTTTTTTTTCCCGATTAAATGAAAGACAAAAGTGAGGATTTCTATATACATTTTTAAAACAAAAAAAAAAAAGAAAAAGAAAAACATTCTCTATCATATATATCTACACAAGAAATAAGAATGATTAAATAGACAAAAGCGAAAGTAGTGGTAAATAAGTAATAGGATTGTTCGCATCGTCGATAAGTAATGGTAATGGATTATTAATGCTTGAGTCGAAAGCTGTTTGATTATTTGAAATGATTTGTGTGAGTCTATGATGATGATTATTATTATTAATATCGATTGATATTGGCCAAAGCATGGTCTAAATAAAAGAGAAAAAACTGTTAATGAATTTCTTATCAAATTAAAATATGAAACACAAAGAAATGTCTTCTACTGTATATGAAATAATTTAGAAATGAGTCTTTCTGTTTATTAGTTACTATGCTTAGGTTGATAAATATTTGTCAGTATAGAAAGCTAGCATCGACTTTGCAAACTCATGGATAACTAGAGAACTTGAACATAAATGAGAGAAGAATTTTATTGTCAAATTATAGAATTCAACTAGTAGCAAAGTCAGTATTTCAGTTCGTGGTGAGTTGAGAGAAGAAAGAATATCTCTGCCTTCCGGCTATCTTGATTTATAGGGTGTTGCCTAACAACAAACTCAGTAGCTCAATATCTTTCCTACAACAAATACTAACTTTAGCTCTCGACAGAAGCTCGGCCTAGCGCAGAGTTCTTGTAGTCAATTGCTCGAGTTCTCCATACCTACTTACTAGCCACTAAAACCCGATGAGTGTAAAATTTTTGGACCCGGTCGAACTGTACTTCGATACTCTCAATGAAATTGCCTAATTGAAATTGGATAAGCATTCCGAAAATATGAGATACTTTTTTTCCAATTTTTTGTATCCAATGAGTAGCGCACTCTACATATTTTTCAAACAATTTTACTCCGTCGAGTCCGAATTTGGAGTTAACGCAAGGAACAAGTGTATGTCTCAACATAGTCACCATATTATCAGGCAGATGATCTGAGACAAATAGTCACTAGCGACTTATGCAGGATCATCCCATGGCTGATTGCACTGAGGATTGGACATCGTACATTGTGGATACATGTCGAACAGTGTAGTCACCCGCCTATAGAAGCTCACATCGTGGATTAAGCCCAGATTTGGCTCTGCCACGAAATTCAATAGTCATAAAAAGCTATGTCGATTATGATAGGTAACGAAAAAGACAAGACTCTTTACTAAAGAATCTGGCATAGTCTATACGGCAATTCTTATTTTCATTATAAAAATGAAAATAAATTTCATATTCTTCTCTTAAAATTCTACCTGCAATAGCTTGTTGCATACGACGACGAGCTCCAAAAGCTTCAATACCAATTTGAGTCAAATCATGATCCGTCATAGAAAGAAATGTGCAATAGTCAATCTAGATGTTTCGAAAATTTTTTTTTGTTAGTTAATACAGTAAAGAATAAAATACCTCATTACGTTCAAATGTTGACCAATATTTTTCTAAATTAAGTGAACGAAGTAATGTCAATAATTTTGTCGAACAATTATCTTGTATTGGAAAAGCCAAAGTATCTTAATTAAAATCATAAAAAATTTATCATAAATCAAATTTAAAATTTACTGTCAATTGATTCTAAATTATTAATATCAGTCGGTTTTAATGTTTGTTGTGTCGATGAATCAAAAACAAAAAGCTAAAATTCTATATTAAGATTAAAATTTTACTATTTAAAATAATTTACTGATGGAATTCGATCATTATTGGTTGGCCAAATGATACTTTCTTGATCAAGGTCTATAAAACAAAAACAAAAATAAACCTATTTTCAAAAAAAAAAATTATTATTATTTTTCACTTCGTGATGATGAACGTTCATGACCAATTGGTGATGGTTTCTTAGCTGTACTTGTTTCCACTCTTCAATCAATAAGATGAAAATTTAAAATTAAAAATCAAATCACTTACATTGGTACAAGCACAGTATCAATTTGTTGTGTTGGTGGTATATAACAAGGTTCAATTGGAATTAATATACTATCGGTCATATGATTTGTTGTCGTCGTCGCTGCTGAAGATGAAGTAAGAAATAATGATGACGATGCAGTTGGAACTAGGAAGAAAAAATTATTTAAATTAAATTCTAAATTGTCTCTATCAGAAAAAAAGTTACGCTCACAAGAGAGATCAGATAAAAATGTTGATGTTTGATCTGTATAAAAAAAACGAGAAAGAATTGATTTTACTTTAAATATCTTTACATAAGACGAAAACTTTACTCAGATCAAATAATGCATTTGTATTAATTGGTAAAATATGATTATTAGTTGATTCTGATAAACCAAGAATAATAGCACGAGCTCGAAATAATTGATCACAATTATATTCTTGTGATTGAACAGTAACTAACTATTTTTAAGAAAAGATTTGATTAGATTTAATTTGAAAAACGAATATATATTCACTTTGCCAATTTTATCTTTACGTGTTCGAACAGTTGTTGTTACATTAAGTTTATCTTTAATATGAGCAGTTTGAGCTAAATATAACGAACAAATTAATATAGAATTATTAAATAAAATACATACCACGAGTCGGTTCTTTATCAATGGGTATTTCAAAATTTAGAATAACTGGTAAACAAAGCTAAAACAAGGAAAATAAAATAAAACTTTAATTTGAAAAAGTTGTTTGCATAATTCCTATGAGATTAAAGAGTAAAACACAGTGTAACTGCTCTTGCTAACCATAGAGAGATTATTTTATTCTATCTATTTTGGGAAACATATTCTTTAGAAATGCAATAAGAAAGTAGTTCATATATTATAACGAGACGTTCTTAATATATGGTCTATAATCGTATATCAACAATGTCTGTCATAATCTGTGGACCCGGACTTGGTTGATCAAACTTTTTTGAACCCGGAGCTGGATCCAATCGAAGCGTAATTTAATATTTTCAATGAAATTTTCCAATCGAAATTGGACAATTGCTCCGAAGATATGAGATACTTGTCTTGGTGTTTTAGACTCAGTGACTAACATATTCTACACATTTCTTAGACGGCTAGAGCTCGTCGGAATTATGTGCATCATGTAGGTTCTAATGAACTATGAATTTTCTGAAAAGATTTTGAACTAATAACTTGTTACTACTGGGATATTCCATTCTTATAGTAGGTTTTTAGCTGAATGCCGTGGTCCTTCTCAGAAACATCAGGAAAGCAGAGTTTCGAATTTTGACTTGAAACTTTGCATAGAGACAGACTTTAATGAGAATAGATTATTGTAAAAGCTTCAGATCTTCTAATTGCTTCTATCCTAAGATACAGCTATGATAAAAGCATGTTCTTCATGCTGCTTATATACAAACGGCCCATTCCGATGTTCTTATTTCAGTATAGGTGCAATCGAACAATCCGAAACTTTCGCAATAAGTTATTCTCTTTAAAATCCGTCTCTGTTCAAATTTTTAAGTCGAAATTTGAAATTCAGTTTTCCTGGGGTTCCTAAAGGTGACCATGGCATTTTGCTAAAAATACAGTATCTTGGCAGCCGTAAACTATTAGCTCGAACTCTTTTTTTGGATATTCATAGCTTATTAGAATCCATATGATGCACAAAGATTCGACTCAAAAGCGATTTGACACTTAGGAACGTTCTCTCATAAGGTGTCTGTCATAGTCTGTAGGGAGTATTCAAATTTTTATTCTTATACTTAGACATCCCTTTTAGATCATGTTTCATACAACTCAAAAAAAAACAAAAACAAAAACAAATTATTTTTACATCAAATAACTTTCGTGCTTGACAAACTTGTGTTGGAGATCCTGATATAATAACTGATGTTCGACGTCCATAATTATTTGTATTATCTTGTGATAAATTTGAATTAATCATTGTTGGAAATTGTATTGTTGTATGTGTATACTGTTCAATAGCTGCTATGCACATATCTTTTGATTGTTGACGAGTTTGTAAATAAACATGATATTGTTCACTAACTTCTGTTTGACATGTTACTTTTATTAATGGTGCTTCAAAACCATAAAATGCTTGAATTAAATATTCAGTTGCTTCAGCTAAACCTGGTTGATTAATACTATAAACAATTGTTAACAAAAAAAAATACCGACATTTTCTTTTTTATTGTGAGAAAGATTTTTTTTTTTACTTACAGTCCACGAACAATACAATAAACATCACCAGTTTTAGCATATGGACGTGGTAAAACAATAACACCAAAACGTGTACGAACATTTTTAAATAATGGATAATCATCATTAATAATATTAATTAATTCTGTTGGTGGTATAAGAAATTTTAATGACATTGGTAAAATTTCTCTTATACGTTTTCGAGCTTCTTCAATTGATGATACTGTTCCTGTTATTGATACCTATTCAAGATGATCTATCTATCTATCTATTATTGAATTTTAATCATGTTTATTCAATACCTGATTCGATTTAGTACCATTTGGCTCACGATTTCCATCAGGAAAATGAATATGAGTGTCCGTTGCTGACATGATACTTTGAATTTGATTTCCTTGTCGTCCAATACAATGAGCATGATCAGTAAATGGAATTTCAATTTTAAGTGTAGCTCGTTCCATATTTGTTGTTCGCATTGATGGTAACTGGAATAAAAAGAAACAAAAAAAAAAGACTATGAACACTCATCATATTTATATGAAACATAAATTTGAAGTGTGACAGACATTAGATTGACTAATCGGTTCGCTTCAAATAAAACGAAAAAAAAACGATTCTATCTTTGAAGTTATCATAATCACTGTCCGAGACAAATGTATACATATTACTCTTTTCTTCTTATAGAGTAAATGAAAAAATCTTCTGATTCCCATATATTTATATATCTATGTTGAAACGCCTACAACCATAGAAAATTTCCACTAATAGATCCAGACTAATTTTTTTTCTTTCTCTTCTCATATCATTTCTTGAAATAAATAAACAAAATGAAAATGAAGAATGATGCCACTGACATTATCATCATTCTTGCACGTTTTTTCTCTTCTTATCTTCATTCAATGTTTCGATGGAGATACGATTCATCATTATGTCAAACGTTTTTTTTTTTCATTCGTTTTCTTCGAAAAAA
The DNA here is from genome assembly GCA_905250125.1 of Rotaria sordida. Lineage (NCBI taxonomy): Eukaryota > Metazoa > Rotifera > Eurotatoria > Philodinida > Philodinidae > Rotaria > Rotaria sordida. The sequence goes on from CAJNOL010000087.1 coordinate 212,618, forward strand.
AAATAATAATAACACATCACTGAACATACCATAAAACAACATGTACAACAATCATTGTCGAATATTGAACAAGTATCAAACATTGATTAAAATCAATATGAAATAAATAATATGTCAAATAGGAACAATGAACTAACTATACTGATCATATAAGATAATAAGTTGCCTATGCTTTTCATTTCTCCGATTGTGTCATCATTAGAATAAGGATTATGATCGGTCACAAAAGTCATCAAGATCATTTCCACAAACACACACACATACACACATTCACATACTCTTTCTTTCTCTTTTCGTTTATGTCCCATATCTTTGCATAATTACATCCGACGAACAACAACAAACAAAAATGAACGAACGACAATCATCATCAACAACGAATAGAAAAAAAAAACATAATAGTTATACATACGAATTCATTTAATGTGGACGACGGTGTAATTGTAGAAAAACGACATCGTTTTGCTGGTTGATTCATATTATTACTTTCAGTATTCGTGAAATATTTGAAAAGACAAGACAGACAAGAAGAACAAAAAAGGAATCAAAAGATATAAACGAAAAATTTTTAGTATGCACATACCATACTGGCATACTAATGATAGTTACACGTTCCGCGATTATCTTTATCCCTAGGTTGTTTTTTACATTCGTTTTTACTTTTTTTACAAACCTTCATTTTTTGTTTTTTTTTCGTATTTTGACCTATCACAAGACAGAAAAAGATTTAGTCATTCTGTTGAATTACCTAGAAAATTATCTTATGACAAATCAGCAGAATCATCTCAATAGAAATGCATAAAACTTAGAATAGATTTTTGAAAATAAACCATAAAAGTTATCTTAATTATGAATGCACTCAGTGTTATATTAATTAGTATGAAGAGAAAATACTTTCAACTATAGATAAGAATACTAAACATCTTGTCAAATCATTTTTGTATTCTTCTCTGTTTTACTCTTAAAGGATGTTCTGAAAACAGAAGTGGTTCGAGTTCAAAAGAATAAGGCAAGACAATTCAGGAGATTGAGTCGACCATTGTTACGGAAATTACTGATTCAAAAAAAAAAAGAAAGACGAAGAAAATCTTGCAGTTTTACTAAAGAAAAAGGAAAATTTCCTGTGATTAGAGAATCACTAATATTGTCTCCTTTTTCCACAACAAAACTATACGATTTTCTTCGTTTTTTGACTCACAAATTCTTACAACAAGGGTCGACTCTTTTCTCCTCCTCTCCGAATCTTCGTAACTGCGAGACACCCTTGACAGCAGCTTTTGATAGAAAGTAAAAATTACAATTTGAATATTTTGAAACATAGTGCTCTCGAACTATTTCACAAAGCATACTTTTAGTCTTTCTTCTTGAGTGATGAATTGCTTAGAAATCTAATTTACACTTTAAATTTGATATTTTGTTACATCAAAATTTCAGAGAACGAATTTACGAAATATATTCGTGATATATTACAACATATATACGTCTATCTATTATCAATTTCGTAATATTGATAACATACTTTAATTCACACACTTATCAATGTTACTTAGCAACATATCGGATTATTTATCTTTGTGACTTTTGTTCTAATTGGTCGCTTGTATGTTGTATTTGTTAATCTTATCCATAGATAAACTTTTATAGATGTTTATGAATATGTAGTTTTCGTTGTATTATGATGAACATTACATGATTTTGATATAAGAAGAATATTTACAAATATAATCAAAAGAAAATGAAAACAGATAAATTGTTTTTATCAAGAGTTGATATGAACATCTAATTCACATATAATATCCACTTTCTCGACTATTTCGATTGTTTATACTAGATGATAAAAAAAAAAAGAAAAATTTACACTTGAGTACGTTCCAATTTGAAGACATTTAAACACGTTCTTAATTGATTAGATTAATTCAAATTATTTCAACTTCTCTGATAATTTATTGGTTATACAATTATTAAAACTTTCTATTCTAAAACGATTTCATATTCTTTGTAATGCATTATATTCGACCAGTCTATTTTGCTCTAAAGTGATTTGAGATTGAGGTGCTTTTTCTCCTTTATTTACATATAGTATAAGTATTGATAATCATCTGTTGTTTCTTTACCTAATCAATGTTTTCCGCTTTGTTTTTTTTTTGAGAAACTGATCCATACAAGAGTTTAATCATGTTACGTTATTAATCTGTTCTATTTGTATACGAGTAATTCCATGGAGTTTATACTACTTTTTGGAAAACGCGTCGATTTACGAAATATTCATTGTTGTGCTAGAAAAAATCAAAGACTATCGCTAAAAATATGTTGCTTTTATCCGATGACAGCGTGAAAAGTTAATATAATACGAACACATCGAAATCACAAGCTGTCAACTTTAAGATTTTGTCAAAATACGAAGAACGTCTACAGTTACTAGGAACTTTCTCGAGTTTTTCTCTGAAAAAATCACGAATTTTATATACAAATTAGTTATACATGTACCTCACATTTTGGCAAAATCTCAAAGTTGCCAGCTTGTGATTTTGATTTCTTCGTGCTATATCAACTTTTTTACGTTCCCATCGGAAAATTAGCGAATCAAAACACTAATTGAAGACCTGTTCCAGGAACGTGTTATAAATCCCGTGGAATCAACCATGCATCATTATTTTTTTTTTATTAAGAAACAAAATATATTTCAGATTATTCAAGTAGTTTACACCCTTGAAAAATAAATATCTATGAAAACAGAATTTTTGTTGTTTCTACATAATTGATAATTACATGACAAATTTAGAGATTGAATAAATCAAAGAGAAATGGAATAGATTTATTCCAAGAAGAATTTTTAAAAGAATAAACGACATTTTAATAGCCCATTAATGAACCAAAAAAGCACAATGCATTACAAACTAAATATTCAAATAATATCTTTGTTTCATCCCATGTAATAAAATGAAACTAAAAAAAGACTATAAATAAGCCAATTTATTATTTTAATTCAAAAGATTTTATTCAGTGAATTGCACACCTACGTAGTTTTCATTATAATGTTTATAAAAAAAAAAAAAGAATTATCTGCTGTCAACATTTCCTTCTTATCTACTACAATCGGAAATTTGAAGCCAAGAGTTTTTTTTGTGTTTTAAATCTTTTATGTCACATACAGCGTTTCTATTTTTCTTTGTCAGTGCATCTAAGATTAAATGCGAAGAATAGTATGCGGAGTTAATAACATGAGATGCCAGTGGAATCTGTTTTTACAGTCTTTATTTAGTGTGTCACATAATACACACACACACACACACACACGAACCTTAAGTTATTAGTAAAAGAGACTAACGCAAGTCTAACTAAGACACGCGCATCAATGATACAGATTTGGTTATATCGGAAGTAATTTGAAATATCTTATTTAATGTAAAATTCAATAGAAAAAAAGAAAGATAATGGTAGTTGATTTATCATATCCGGAAAATGAATTTTATATATATATACAGGTGAAAAAAACAACTCATTTGAAGATTACTCGTTGTATATAATCCTGTGGTGTAGATTATCTTGCTATTAACTGGTATCTTAGATGCGAACGTAAGACATTGACTCATCCTAAGAAAGAGAAAGAACATAAAACTCTTCATAAAGTAGAAACGAGCGAATGAAAAAAGAAAATATAAAGATGTTAGACAAGTAACAAGTCGTTTTGTAAAAACAAAAAAAAAGAAAGAAAGAGATAGAGGGAAGAGAAAACCATGCAAAAATGACGGACTGAAAATAATTATTGGTGTTAGATACTAACAAAAACACAACATATCCCGTGTCAGACGATAACAACACTCGGTGACGACAACGGAAGAACTTGAGCAGTGTGTTCTTTCAAATTTAACATGACTCTATCAAAGTTGATTCTTCTAATTTTTCTTTTCAATATTGGATATTGTGAACAAGGTATAAAAAAAAACATTTTTTTAAAAAAATAAATAATTTTGATTATTATTTTTATTTAGTTAAAATTGAATGTTCGAATTCATTTTTTACTAATAATACTAATGATTTATGTTATTATGATGATAAAAAATTATTTTCATGGTCCGATGCATATAATCAATGTCTAAATAGAACGATTAACGGAATACTTATTCAAATATTTTCTAGTGAACAATTTAATTTATTAAAAAATGCAAACATTGATGAAACATCACTATTTTGGTTAGGTGCAAATAATTTTGCATCATGTAAGTTCAATAAAACACTCGTAAAATTAAATAGTTGAACTAACATTTTTTCCGAATGATTTCTCTTTTCTAAATAATTAATGATATTTAATAATCAGTAATATAAAGTTGTCTTACCGATTATTATGAATAAAGAATTTTCTAATAACTGAAAAAATTAATTATAAGCTTGAGGTGAAATCGAGTGTAAAAAAATCTTCTGGTAATAAATGTTTTGTTCTATTAGAGGCAATTACTCGTTCAATATTCATTTTCTTCCTACGCAAAATATTTAGAAAAATATGAGCTACAATTTAAAGAACTTTTTAAATGAAAACAAAGAAGATTATTTTCTAAGTTTAGAACAAATATATCAGTTAAGGAAACATTAAATGGAAAAAAATTTGAATATTGTTTGTATTGGTTTTTCTTTAATCGTTTTTTAAGAATACATCCATTGTAAGTTTATGCAAAATTATTATTTAGGATTTAAAAAATATATTTTCATAATTTGTGCATTGGAAAATTTGATATGTCTATGAAATAGACAGTTGTACGTAGAATTATGTATGGTTGCTTAAATATTGACCTATATTAATGGTAGTATTTGAATAAAAAAACAATCATTGAAGTATTAAGTACAGCAATGTCCCTTGTTTTTTTTATTGCCATCAACATTCTATTCTTATTTATTAGAAATTTATTTACGGAATTTGGATTTTTGATTATAATTCTTCTACTTCTTTGAGAAGTTATTATTTATAGGAATAAGTATTATTTAGTTTAAAAAATATTGAAAAATAATGGAAGAGATAAAGTATGAAAGTTTAATGAAATATAAATTCTTTCTTAACATTTTCATAATTAAGTGTCATATTGATTAAATTTAATCTTACAAGAAATGTCCTTCAAATGATTAATCGTTTTTAAGCTGAAAGTATTATTCAGCATGTAAACTTTAGTGGATTATCAATACCTCGAAAAGAGTTCAAGTTCATAGTTTATCGCTGCTGACATATTGCATCTTAACAATATTTTTTTGAATACAATGTCGTAGCCCCCCCCCCCCCTCCCCTTAGAAACACCAGAAAAACTTATTTTCAAATTTCAATTAAAAACTTTGCATAGAAACAAGTTTTAATAAGAATTGTTTATTGTGAAAGTTTCAGATACTTTCATTGTTCCTATCCTAAGATACAGTCATGGTAAAAGTACGTCTTTTACTTTGCCCATATACACCCACAGATTTGATGTTCTTGTTTTGAGAACAAAACCAGATCAAATGGCTTGATACTTTTACGATTATCTAGTCTCATTAACGCTTGTTTCTAAGCAAAGTTTCAAGTTGAACATTGAAAATAAGTTTTCCTAGTATTCCTGAGGAAGACCCCGTCAATTAATTGAAAAATATCTTAAAAATGCAAAATGTCAACAGTAGTAAGCTATGGATTCGAACTCAAAATCAAGTTATCAGTTGAGAAACTTTCCTTTTTAGTCTAATTATCGTATTTTGATATAACATTGTTTATTCAAAAGAAAGATTTTTATTTATTGAACTACTGATAATTCAACTATAGATTTTGCTTTTTTTTTTAATAAAATTATCTTTAGTTCGCGATTTTCATTGGCATTGGCTTGATGGATCTACAGTTGACAGTTCAGCGATTACCTGGTGTCCAAATAGTACATATGAAACAGCTGTTGGCACATATTGTGCAGCTTATGATAGTACTTTACAATGTGTTAATAATTATTTATGTAATACTCTCTTACCAGCTCCATGTGTATCTGGTAAGAATTAATTAAATTTTTTTATTTTTATTTTTATTTATGTTTGAAACTTCCAGCGGTAAATGGTATAAATCAAAACACTAAAATAAGGTTGATTTCTCAACCAAGAGCAACTTATTTATGTAGTAGTACATCCGGTGTTGCTTATGCAAATTGGTGGACATATTCAATTTTACTTCTTAATTGGTTTATACTTTTTTGTTTTTTTCTTTATTTATGCAATCGTTTTACAATAAATAAAAATACACTTATATTAATATCAGCTATTGCTATATTATCATTTATATTGATAATTATTTATGCTATTCTATGGAGTGTTCAATGTATGTCAAATAAAAACAAAATTTATAGTTTTATTAGTTTTCATTTTTTATTTTCATTTAGATCAAGATATTATTCAAATACCATTAGCTATTGTTATAATTGGTTGTATAGCTAGTACACTTATTTATATTGCTTTATTCATTATATTAAATGATCGTACTCGTGGTGAGTAAAAATAATAAAATACTTTTTTTTTTTTAAATAAAATAAAATTTTTTGTGTTTAGTACAACGTTGTATGGCATGTATGATATTAATATTTTCAACAATAATTCTTGAATCTTTTTTAATGCTTGGTTTAATTCTTTGTATTGCATATTGTTCAGCATATATAACACTTTCATGGACAAGTCTTGATAAAGGTTAATAAAAAAACGTATTTTTTTTTAAACAATTGTCTAATTATTGAAATTTTGTTTCTTTTTTTCAAATCATATTTTAGATGTTACGGCCTCAGTTTTAGCGTCATTAATTGCTGCTATATCAGTTTTATTTTATACAGGAATTCTTTATCTATTAGGTATATAATATAAATTCAGTTAATTAAGATTTTATTTGCTTATTTTAGAAAATGATGGTTATGATCGTATACATGCAGTAAAACCAGCTAATACAAATCTAATTCCACTTGCACCAGCACAACCAATTGCTTCTCTTCATCAACCACAGAATAATGTTCCAATAAATCATCATCGACCAAATTCAATTATACCATTAAAAAAACCGGAACAAATCGAACGAGCAACATCACCTGTTGATGAACGTATTCTTCAAGAATTTTATGCAGATCGACCAAACGATATGCATCACTATAATTTGGAAGGTAAAAACTATATTGTTTATGAAAAGACGAACCAAACTAACGTTGAATCATATAGAATAGGTAAATGAAAACATAGGACTTGTTTTTGTTCTCTTGAAAATAAAAATAAATGATTTTTTTTAAACATTTCTTTCATAATAATAGATTTAACACAAGCAATGTTATTACAAGAATCACAAGGTCTTAAAGATGCAATTAGTCGTGCAAAAGGTTCAATTCATGCATCAAGTCTTGTTGATGAAATTCAACAGGCTGAAAATTTAGCTACACAATTAGTATAAACTTAAATATATTATATTTATATTTTGAATGTATGTCTGTTGAAGTGAAAACTAAATATTTCGTTGGTGTTGGTGTTGTTGTTCTTTTCTGTTATTTTTCATTTGTTTATACCTGCTGAAATCATTTCTAATTTCTTTGCTGCCCTTTTTATTTTCACAATGAACACGAAAAGAAAAAAAATAACGACAGATGAATGTTTTATATTTATTTGTGTGGACAATATGTTTATGTAAAGATGTTGAAATTTTATATATGTACAACACAAAAAAACAAACATACTGATGATGTTTATCTCAGAAACAAGAAAAAAAAACATATGTGGAAATAATGAACACGGAAAAAAAATAGAAGAAAACAACAAATCTATTTATGCCACGTGTCTCTTTTTCACAAGAAAAGAAAAATACTTCGGTCAACTAATAGATGAAACAAATCATCAAATATATGTACATCCATAATAATTTTTATCTATTTTTTTTTAACAATAAAATCTGTGTATGTAAAGTTGTTTTTGTTTTTTGTTTAGAAAGTCTAACGAATAGAATAAATCTTTTTTTTTTTTGTTTTGTTTTAATAGAATAAACAAAGCGGCAAATAAAACATGTACAAGAGAACACACAAAACACAGGCGCATACAAATGAAATTAATTATGTATCACTTGATCCTCCTCCAATTGGTGCTAATCGTTGTTTTTTATTTCCTGTTGAATTTACATTTGAAGAGGTTCGTTTTAAGGAATTATTTATTGTTGAATTTTGATATGGTATTTGTTGTTGATCTTGTAACCATCGTACTTGTGTTGCTGGTCCATAACCACGTTCATTACGTGCTGCAATACGAAATATAATAGCTGGTTTACTACTTGAACTTATATCAAGATGTGCTTGAAGAAGTTGACCAGCATAGACAGAACATTCAGCTAATGCACCACCATAAACACGAACAAAAGCCATTTGTGATGCTTGTTGTTGATGTTGACGTGGTATTGTATTATCTGTTGTTGTATTTTTAACTGCCAAATAAACAGCATAACCAGTTATTAAACATGATGCATTTGATGGAGCATCCCAAGTTAAATGAGCACCACCATCAGATGTCTAAAATGAGAAGGGTTATTGAATTTTTTTTTATATTAACGGATGATCGGAAAGTTTTTTCGGCAAGATGTTTGTCTGTTTTTGCATGTGTGAAAGCATTTCACAGACGACAAAAACTATAGGTTGCGACTAGAATTTAAATATCAGCTTAGAAATGTTGTGTCTGTTTTTATTCAAGAGTAGTGAGAAACTTTTTGAAAGGTCTAACAAATTATTTTTAATAGTGAGCTGATCGATTTTTGTTTATTTCGAACATGCTACGTATTTCAGATACCTTCTTCCGATTTCCATGATTCTTTTTGCCTACAAATACTACATAGTAGTTTAATAAAAATCTTAAAAAGATATGGGTTCCTCTATTGAGATTTGACTAAGCTATCAAAGTTTTAATATGCCTGTTTTCTAGAGATATCAGATTTTCGGAAAACTCGTTTTCTTTTTTCGAATTTCTATCTGAAACTTTGTGTATATAGAGAGCTCAACTAGATTAGTTTCCATAAAAAATTTATAAGTTTTCAACAAAGTCTCATTGAAATATGAGACTTTCAAAAAAATGCATGTTGTATACACTACCCATGTGAAAGGGTTTATATCTATTGTGCTATCTCATTTTGCACGGAACTCAATGCTCTACAGTAATGTTGAATAGAAGCTGTTCCAAGGCACAAACTAAGGATTGCACCAAAACCGAAATTTTACTTGGTACAGACATAATTTCGGATCTTTTCATAAAATTTACTGATAGTTGTTCATTCTTATCTCAGAAGAAAAATCTGAATATGTAGTCGGAAATAGCACTCAATTCAATTTTCAACTAACTGTTTTTAGTGATCGAAAAATGAGAAAATATTTTGTTTTAAGACTCTCGCATTATAGATTATAACATTGAGCTTTTAATTACTTCAATTAAGACATCAGTCTTATCATGAACATGTTTTATAATAAACAAACGTTTAACATTGGTTTCGTAGCAACATGAAAGATTGAAATATTTTTAATTTACAGCTCACAAGGAAATCTCTCCAGGTGTCAAATTGCTTTTCGGTCGAGACGATATTCATTTGATGTGTAATAGAAAAGCATAGAATGATTTGATTTTTCAGGCTTTCGTTCTCGAAATTTTACTGGATTTTTCATTTCCCTTAGATCATGCGGAAAACCGACTTTTAACTTCAAACTTTGTACCAAAAAAAGTCCTCAATGAGATTAGTTCATTGGACAAATTGTAATTTTTCTAGTATCTTTAAGTTTTATTTGTAAATCTCTATATCATACTTTAGTAATTTTAATATTTGATGGTGCTGGTGGTGCACCAGGCAAGCATGTTTTAAATGCTGCTGCTTCACTCCATGGTCCTTGTCCACATGAATTGACTGCTGCTATTCGTAATTTATAAATAACACCTGGTTCAAGATCAACTTTTTTAACTAAATTTTGAACTTGAAGTGAAGGAAGATCCTTTAAGAAAAAAAAAGAAATATAAAAATTGTGTTCTTTTTTGAAAAAGAAAAGGTCAACGGACATAGTTATTATTATTAATTTGTGATGGAACAACATAATAATGTCTAATATCAGCAGTTGTTGTTTTAAATGTTCCAACTAAATGCCAACTATTATCATCTTCATTTTCTGTTGGTTTTAAATCATTTGTTGTTTCAATTTTTGTATTACCATTTGACATTGTTGTTTGAGAAATTTCATGATTATCTATTTAAATAATTAATTTCATTCGACAAAAAAAGAAAAAGAAAAATTTGTAATTTACTTAATGATTGTTGAGAATCTGTATTCATTATAGTTGTTTGTTGTTGTGTTGGACTGGAAGAATTTTGTAAAACTGAAATCAAAAGATAATTATTTTGATTTTTCGAACTTTTTTTTCTTCTCTTGAACATACCAGATGAGGTTCCATTTTGTAGAGACTAAAAAGAAAAGATATTGGGAATACTACTTAGGACATATCAAAAGCAATGGCAGAGACACTTCCATATCGTATAGAAAAATTGAAGAAATTTTCGCTCTATATACGCTGATATTAAAAAAATAGTGCTCAATATTCCATCATTATTCAATTAGTATTATAATAATAAAATTTTGATAAGAACTGTTTTCTTATGACATGTGAAGATAATCATTAAGTATTTTAAATGAGTCTTGATAGAATCAAGTTGGAGGACCGTAGTTAAGATGCATCGAATTATATCTTATTGGTTTTTCTAATATGTTTTCTGAATGTGTTTTTTAATCAACTTTCTGCAGCAATACCAAAAAAATGGTTATTTATCAAAGGGAAAAAGCTACTTCAAATTTTTACATTTTAAGAAGTAGATTTGTTTTCAAAAGGAGTTCGTTGAAAACTCTGGAACAAAAAAACTGTAATTTACGACTTGATGCGTCTTCATCTTCACTTGTTAAACAGTGAAACCCATTATTCTCTAACTCAGTTTCATCAGAAGTTATTCAAAATGTATCTCATTATCTTTTTTTTTAAATGGCCTTTAACATTATTGTCACATGTCACAATAAGACAACTCTTATCAAAATTTTATTATTATGATGCTATAGTTGACGAATGATGAAATATACAACATTATTTTTACTATCAACGTATATAGAGAGAGAACGTTTTCTCGACCTTTCTATACGGTATTGAAGTGCTTCCGCCACTCCTTTTGATATAGTCTAATGAGGAAAATCCTCCGATTGATAAATCGTTGTTGAGCCGAAACTATATGCATTATGTAGACCCACATGACCTATACGTACATTGAAAAGAGCTCTCGTTCTTAACTTATTGCTGCGAAGATATTGGACTTTTACAATATTTTTTTAATGAATGCCGTAGTTCAGGATTTAGAGCCCATCGGATTTCAAATTTTCAGATCCGGACATGTCCGGATCCGGGACCTACCCGACAGGCTCGATCCGAATTCCCGATCGTTTTTGAGGATATGAGGGGCTGACGTTTCTGCAGAAAGTATCTTCGTTCATGTTGCCGCCAGAAGTCGAACAGAAGATGCTGAAATCATCGACTTTCTGTGATATTTTGTATGAAAGAAAATATCTTCATATAAATATCTGTCAACAGCAGAGCTTAAATCTCTCTTTCTGTCACAATTTTCCACAAGACGGTAAAAAGTTTTGCAGAAAGTTCGAGATTTTTGAGAGATGACAGCCCCCCACCGTGCACTCTCTAATCGGTAACTTTACGGTGGTTCCTCTGAGGAACATCAGAAAAACTAATTTTCGAACTTCGAATTAAAATTTTGCATACAGACAGATTTGAATGAGAATAGTTTTTATGAATGTTTCAGATCTTGTCGCTATTCATATCCTAACATACAACTATGCTAATAGTATGTCTTTTGCATCACTCACATAAATCGGCAGATTTGATGCTCGTATTTTAGGATAGGATCAAATCAAGATGCTTGAAACCTTCACAATAAACTATTCTCGTAAAGCTCTGTCTCAATATAATGTTTCAAGTCGAAAAATCAGTTCTTCTAGACTACAGCATTCATCTAAAAAGTGTGACATCTCCGCAGCAATAATCTAAAAGTATTAACTCTTTTTTTGAATATTCATAACTCATTTGAGCCTACATAATGCATATAGTCTCGACTTAAAAAGTGATTTATCAATTAGAGGACTTTCTCTAATAAATATATCGTCTATTAGAAAAAACCTTACCTGATCATCAATAGTACCATCAATTTGTGGAATAAATTTATAATGATTTTTTATAGAAATTTGTTTTTGTAATATCTCTAATATACCATCAACAGTTGTTATTCTATTAATATTTTGAGAAGAAATTTCTATTGAATTACATCCATCAAGTTGTGGCATTGTATTATCATTTGTTGATGTTTGTTGAGAATGATTAATATTAATAGAATTCGATGGATCAATATTTGTCATTGATAAGGTAAGTTTTGATGTTTGTCCTTGATTATTATTTAATGTATTTTGATTAAGAACTAAAACTTGTTGTTGTGTTTGAGGTGAAATTGTTTTTTGTTGTGTATTAGTTGTTAATAAAATTGGTTGTTGCAGTCGATTTGATGCTGTTATAGCTTTAATAACTAATGGTTGTTGTTGTTTATTTGTATTGAATTGTATAAATTGTTGTTGTCCTGTTGTTGATCGAATAGTTGATGTTGTTGGTGACATTAATCGAACAATTGTTGTCGGTTGTGTTGTTGAAGTACGTACAACAGGTGTTAATTGTTGAAAACGAACACCAGCTGGCATTACAGTAAGAAGTTGTGGTTGTGTTGATGTTGTTGTTGTTTTTTGATGAAAAATTATTGGACGAACAGTTGAATTTGCAGAGGCATTAACAAATTGAATATTTGATGACATTGTTGGACGAATAGCTAAAAGAAAAACAAAACCAAACAAAATTTTATAGTTTTGTTTCTTTTTTCGAAGTTTACTTTGTGTAGGATGAGAAGAAATATTTGATGATGTTGGTTTTTGAAAGAGTAATGTTGGATTTGTTGTACTGTTCGAAGACTAAAATAAGAGCAAATAAATTTTGACAAAAAAAAAATCCACAATAAAGAAATTCTAATTTACTTGTGATACAGTTGATAATGTTTGTGAATTAATTGTATTCATAGGTGAAGAAAGTGATGTTTGTGATGATGATAAATGAGATAATGAAAGTAAATCTGATGTGGATTTATTTAAAAGTGTTGATGGTGAAAGACGTTGATCAACATTTGTATCTGTATTCGCGTTTCAAATTTATAAACAATTTTTTTTTTGCATAGAAATTTTATTTACCAGTGTCACTTATTGCAGAAACGGATGCACTTGCTGGTTGTTGTTCTAGATTTAAAAAAAAAGAAAATCATGAAGAAAAATATATTTATCTTATTTAATTAAATTTACCATTTGAAAATGTTGGAATTAATGATGCTAGGACTAATTATAAAATAAAATTGAATACATTTATATATATAGTTTTAAAATTTATTTAACCTGATTGTGGACTTTTCGAAGCAAATAATGAAGCAGATATGGATTGTAATGGTATAGATGAAGGATTTATAGGTGTTTGAGATGTTATTGAAGGCGCTGGATGTGATTGTTCAATGGGTGCTTCAAAACGTTGAATTTGTAAAATATAAGAATCAGCTATTTAATAAAACAAAATTTTATTAACAAAAAAATAACAACAATCTTTTGAATAGATTTACCCGTTGGGACTGGATTCCATGATATTTCTAAATTTCCAATACCTGCTTTAAGTAATTGGACTTTTTCTGGTTCACCTGGACATGCTGTTTCCAAACACCATAAATCTTTACAACAAACCTATTCAAATAAAAATATTCTCCTATGAGATAACCGAAAGAATTGATTTTTTTTTTTAAATGTACTTGATTATTCCAAGCTTTTCGATAACCATCTCTTCCACTCCATATATACATTCCTGTATTAACAGCAACAGCACAATGACCAGCACGTGCTCGTGGAATATTATCATCGAGACATTCTTGTCCAAGAAGTTCCCATGTATTTGTTTCTAGACAAAGAATTTATATTTACGAGAGAAGCTCTCGAGCTGATAAATCACTTTTGAGTCGAGACTATATGTATTATATAGATCCAAACGAGTTATGAATATCCTGAAAGAAGTTTGTTCCCTGAGTTGATTGCTGTGGTGATGCTATACTTTTTAAATGAATGCCGTCGTAATAGAAAAATTGATTTTTGATTTGAAAATTTATATAGAGAGAGACATCTTGATGAGAATAGTTTATTGTGAAAGTTTCAAGCCTTTTCATTGTGCTCCTATCCTGAAATAAGAAAATCAAGTTTGCAGGTGTATACGACCGATGTAAAAGACATGCTTTTATCGTAGTTGTATCTTAGAATAAGAACAAAAAAATGATCTGAACCTTTTACAAGAAACTATTCCTGTTAAGACCTGTCCCTACGCAAACTTTCACGTCGAAATTTGACAATAAGTTTTCCTGAGGAGACTGACGGCATTCATTTAAAAGTATAGTATCTTCGTAGCAATAAGCCAAGGGAACGAACTCTTTTCAGAATATTCATAATTTATTTGGATCTAGATAATATGTGTAGTTTTGACTCAAAAGTGATTTATCATTTGGAAAATTTTCCTCGTTAGAACATACCAAAAGTAATAGTTTTGGCAGATAAAAACGCACAAGAAATAATCAATCAACTTTTTTTTCTGGCAAGTTTATGAGCTAGTAGCTATGCTTAATTACATATAATTGATTTGTTGATTAGAAAACTTCATCATAGCGATTAGCAACTATTTCAATAAATCAAATGTTTTTGGACATGGCTAACTAAAGAAATACAACAAATATGTGAAGTCATAGTAGATGACAAACTTTGGATATGACATACATCAATCAGTTTAGACTCTTCAAACAATCTCTTTTAGCTACAGTTTGGCGCAGTAGTTTAGCCTCAAAACAGTGTTTCGTATCTTTTCCAACAACTAAGCAAATACTTAATTCCCTAAAACTACTTATTAATCGAATGAAAAGATAAAGATCATCGGCTAACGCTCAAAATATAGAGATTATGTACTATGTATTTGTCAAGTGCTCGATCTAATTGATAAACTTCATCAATCAAACGACTCTTTATCACAACATGGAGTGTCTTAACCATGATGATAAATATTTTAATCGGAAATACTTTTAACAAATTGATTATGCGTAATTAAGCATGATTACCAGATCAAATACTTGATTAACTGTTTCCTGTAGGATTTTCTTTTCTAAAATCACTATTTTTGTTTTGCCTTAAAGTAATTTATTCCAATGTTTCTTTCTTTTTTAACTACCTAAATTTAATGAAGCTAATGTATTTGTACATCTCCATTCTTTTTCATTGACATATTGTTCATTTCTATCTGAAGAAACCAACGGCACCCAACCACCAAATACAAACATACTAAAAAAAAATTCTAATAAAAAGAAAAAAAAACACAAAATAAAAGTAAAAGACTAACCGATGACCAAGAACAACAGACGAATGAAGACTACGTGGTTGTGGTGCTAAACCAGACGCAGTGATTTGTGTCCATTGTGATAAATCTTTTTTTTTTACAAAAGATTCATATTCTTTTTTTTAAAATTTTAAATCACAAAAAACGATCTCCTACCTAGATAATAACTCCAAATATCTCCTAATCTATGACCATTCATTCCACCATAGATAATTAATTTTGATCGATTTTCAATTTGTGCACGATATGAAACACATGAATGAGATTCACGTTCAATTGGTTGCATACTACGAATAATTGGTTGTTCCCATGAATAATTATTACTTTTATATTCCAGTGTATATAGATCATTTAAATATCTAAAAATTTATATTTTTTATAACAATATCATCTTTTTGTTATTTCATTGAATTTTTTACCTGGGTACATTTTGTTTAGGATCTTTACTATCATTAGCTAAACCACCGAAAAGATAATATTTTCCATCAACATATGTCAATGTATGTCCTAAAAACAATATGAATGATAAATACAAGATGTTCCAAAGGTCCAAACGAAAAATAAAAACCGTGAAAAGCTCTTCAACAGTTCAAAGAATTTAAATACTTTATTTTACAGTTAGATCACATATACATTAAAGCTTTATTCAATATATTTTAGATAAAATGTCTGCAGCTTAAAGTTTTAATCGATGGATCGTCCGTCGAAGAGAAACGTTAAGTTTGTCGGGAAAAGGCTAAGCGAGAAACTTCAAGATTTGGAATTTAGCAATCAGGTGATGGATAAATTACTCTTTTTTTTTTCGCGCTATATGAAGGAATATCACATATTCATTTTTGAGAAATCTAACAGATATAAACGACTATATTCCTGGAGATTTGTAAAAAAAAAACACGTAAGTACTAGTTACAACTCTGCTGCACCTAAAGAAGTCAGAATTAAAATAAAGGGCGGTCCAAAAGTTTCAAGTGCTCTCTGTAGATTGATGTTATTGATACAAAACACACATGTAGACAGTTGACTGAAATATATGATTTTGTAGAGAAAGATTAAAGCTATAATCTGAAATGACTAAGTCTTTATATCTTACATTTTTCGGTAAAAATAAAAATATTAATTTCTAAATATTGTTACATAGTTCGATAGAGTTTGACAAATTAATAAAAATCTCTCCCACATGCTGCACGCGATAGAACACTTAACTTTCAATAATATTAGCTGATCGATTGATAATTGATGTTTCGAGATGTAATGCCACATACTGAAACTCAAAATAACTTTCTCAAGCTACATGCAATTCTTATTAATCTTTCTGGTTTTCTTCAAGTGTTCTATTGGAACAAAGATAAGAATCTTTGTGATATTTATTTTCTCATAGACCTTGTCAAATTCTATTGAACCATATAAAAATCTTTAGAAAATAATATTTTGCTTCAGACATTATACAAGCATATTTTATTTTTTCAAAAAATTATAAGATATAAAATGTTTAGTCATGATCAATAAAGCAACCATAACTTTCTATGATGTCAATGGAATTCGAACTATTTTCTTTTCATATTATAACTTTATCTTTTTCTATAAAACTGTATCTGTTTAGTTTCACTCATGATCAAATAGGAATAAGCTAGTATTGTAAAAAACGATAACTACAAATTGAATTTGAAGAAAAATTCGCCAACTAAACAGTACATTAGCAATACATTCCAGCAATTTTGTGAAACTAATACTATCGAAAACCGATGACCGTAGAGTAATTACTGAAAAAATAATGACGCTTATAAAAATGAACCAGGACCAAGTCTTCAGTCTGTGTAACTCTTTGTAGAAACAAATTGTATTTTGTATAACTTTAATAAGAGATATTTCGTCATAATCCGGTATGCTGTTGTTTGTGGTAATGAGTAAGCTTATGCAATAGATCAAATACTTGATCATAATTTATTTTCACCAGCATTGACTTTTTCTTCTACATTTACTCTACAATCTTCCACAACATGATCGTACCAATTTCACAAAATTTCTGAAATGTGGTTCTAATACAAGATTCAATTGGCGTCTTTTTGACGAATTCGATTTGTAACTTTCGTTTTACGATAAGAGTTGACTCGAATTTAGCCATCAATAAAACTATTTAAATCTCTTGAGAATTACTGAGGAGCTTATTTCAGTTTTATTCAAATTTTTGAAACACTCTGTAAATATAAAAATTTTACCAAGTCGTGCACATGGTAATGAGGATGTTCTTGGTGGTCGTGCTTTTATTTTTTTCCATTGCCATGTTATTGGATTAAGTTCCCAAAGATCTGCTGAATATTTTCCATATTCAATCATACCACCGAAAACAAGAATTCTTGCACCATCTGTAGCAAAACCAAATGCAGCACAACCTGTTGGTATATCACCTTTTGTTAATGGTTGAAACCATTGATTTGTAGCTTAAAGAAAATTTTTTAAAAAAATCATTCCAATATTTTTTTTTTCGTTTTTAATTCCTTTCAATTTACCACAATTAAAAACATTAAGATCTTCAACAATACCATCATTACCTCCACCGAATATAATAATTAAATCTTTGACAGCTACTGCTCGATGTCCATGACGTGGTTTTGGATTTGAACCGATTGTTGTATCAAGGCGTTTCCATTGAACTTTTGTTGTCATCACATCGATATTAATTTAATTGATTCGATTCACCGAAAAAATTAACACACAAATAATAAATGAATAATGAATAGAAGATAGAAATACAGAAAGATAGTCACCAACTAGCAACCATTATTATAATCATAATTAAATTGATGCCTTTATCAATCAATAATTTTTTGACATTTGAAAAATATTTAATAGATAAAATATGATTTTCCTATTAGGATTTTTGACAATAAAGTAATTTAAAATATAATGAAAATAAGATGAAATTTTTCTGTTCTAATTCAGTTATGCATTGTATTAAACCAATCAGATTTTTTTTTCCCGTCTAATTGAGGAAATTCTATAGTAACAGTAAATGAAAATGGATGATTTGTCAAGAAAGAGAACACATTGAAAAACATACGAATAGATGAAGATTTTTTTTTTGTTTTCGTTATTGTATTCGAAAAGATCGTCCTATGATTGTATGTTATTTTAATTTCAAATTCAAATTTGAATGTAAATCAAAAGAATAGATGTATATTTAATTCTAAACTTAGGATAAAAAATATGATTCTAACGAAAAGTTTCTATGAAAATGATTGAAAAAATTCAGAGAAGATTTAATTATAATAATTTTCTGAGCGTTTAATTAAACTAGTTAATTGAGATTAGTTTTTAATTATTCCAATATTGTTAAACAAATCTTATGTTTCAAAATCAATTATTGTAATAACTGTGTTCACCTTATTACAGGTATATCCCGAGGTCACGAGGACTTGGAGCATCAATCCTTGTTATGGGATTAGTAAACAAAAAAACCCGAAGAACATCGTTCAATTTCGTCGAGAAAAAAAATGAAAATTTCCCAAGATTGAAGAGAGGGCCACTCCCTCGTTCGGAACATAGATTCTTTTCGAATATCCATGCACAGTGAATTTCAATATTACTAGTCAAGATTTATTTTCAATTTTTTTCTGCTGCTATGAACGCTAAGAAGAATCCAAATAGTGATTTGAGTAGAAGGTTTTATTTCCAAGAAGAATTTTTGATGGTAAAAATGGTTGCTAGGTTGCTGAGGATAAGGTTTCTGAAAAACCAAAATCTGAATTTTTCAGCTCTTAGAGTTTGTCATCATAATTCTGTTCGAATTGCCCAAAATTATACAGCAAACAGTTCTGTATAAAATAAGACGTCTTCCAGCTCTCAACGACGTTTTTTAATCAAGATACATAAACTTTACGGAAGGTACAAAATGGTGTTTCCATGTGAAATAACAGAAAATAGGACCTTTATGCCTTTCATAGGGTTGATGTATCTTGATCAAAAGACACGGTAGATAACTGGGAGACACGTAATTTTGTAGAGAATTGTTTACTCTATCATTCTAGGTAATTCAAAAAGAATTATTAACAAATTCTAGCAGTTGAAAAACTAAGATTCTGGCCGCTCAGAAATCTTATCCTCAAGAAACTAATTAGCAATCATTGTTATCATGAAAAAATCCTTGTTAGAAATAAAAATCTCTACTCAAAACATTATTTGCATTGTTCTTAGCGTTTACGATAACGAAAAAACATTGAAAATACATCTGGTCGAATAATATTGGGAATCCCTGTATATGCAGCGTGACTTAAAAGTAAGAGAACAGCATTTTTTCGATTTCTTATTTGTACATAGTCCGATAGGTCTCACATTTACATCAAATATACTAGATGATGGTAGTCAAAATATAGGATATAATCAGTTCTTGGGTGCAGTAATTTATTCAAAAGTGTACAAATAAATCTCACTGCTTATTTCGATCTGTGAAATAAATCCGATTTAGCTGTATTTTGTACTGATTTAGCTTACAAGAAGTCAGTAGAGATTAAATGGGATTCATTTCACAGATTGAGAAAAGTAATAAGATTTATTTGTACGGTTTTGAACAAATTATTGCACTCAAAGACTGATCATATGCTATATTTTTGACTAGTATCACCTAGTATATGTGGTATAGATATGAATTCTAACTGATCATGTACAAAGAACAAATCGAAAAATTTTTTTATTCCTTTACTCTTGGGTCACCCTGCATAACAAATCAATGTAATTGAAAATGATCATTGAAAAATAAATGCAAAATAAAGTTACTTTTCTTATAAGTTTTCTTAGAATCTACAATCAAAATATTGTATAGAAATGGACGCATCTGAACTTGAATTAAGTCGTATTCATGGATTTACATCATGGATAAATATGCGATTAATGCCATTTGAACAAGGTCTTAATAATATTTTAACAGATTTAATGAAAGGTACTAATATGAAAATGTTATTACAAAGTGTTACGGGAACAACAACAGAAAAAATTCAATCATTTGAAAAATTAAGTCCTGAACAAATAAGAACTCGATGTGAATGGGCTGTTAAACATTTAAAAGAACAGTAGAATATGATTTTTTTTTCTTCGTACTCCAGAAAAATCTTTAAAAAAAATGTTTGTTTATTTTAGTCAAGTTATACCAGAAGATGTTCACGTAGATGCTCGTTTATTTGCTGTTCGAAGTGCGAAACATGTTTGTATCGAAATCTTTCTTTTTTTTTTATGATAAGAAAGTGGTTTTTTTTGTTAATGTTAGGTATTTGATCTTCTTTGGCGATTAGTCGAACATGATATTTGGTTTTTATGGGAACGTATTGATTTTCTTCTTCAAGATGATGCTAGTGCATTATTACAAGTACCACTTAAGGTAAGATGACGAAAATTGAAAGTTTGAGTAATTTTTTTTTCTTGATGATTTATATATACTTTGATAAAGTTCTACAAGTAAACGTATTTTTAAAAATGTTTTGCTCTTTTTATGTACACAAAAACGATTTTAAATACTGTGATCATCTTATTGTATAGAAAAATCACTTGATTTTGAGAATCAAGGACTGACTTTCTTTTTTATTCGGTTGTAACAATTATAAAAGTATTCTTTTTAATCGTTATGAAAAATTGACTATATAAACATAATTTTCGTCTTACTGTAGTAAAACTTGATTAGGTTTTTTTCTCTCACTTATGTTGCTACTGTAGTTTGTAAATCAACCTAGTTAATTTTTGGCAAGATATGAAATCAAATAAAACGTGCTATTCGAATCAGCATCAAAAGAGTCGCAAATATATGAATAGATTTTTTCATAAGATTTAAATCAAGAACCGACCGACAAGATGACATTTTTTCCGTTCGAAATGCGTTGTTTTTTGTGTTAGAAACCTTTCATTCGGACAAAAATAAACATCGTATTCGTAATCAGTGCAAAAAATTGAAAATAGACGATGTATTGTCTAGTACAAATAATATTCCTCACAAAACTTGATTGTTGTTTCCCTCAGTTTTTTCTTTTTTTTTATAAAATTTTTCCTGTAGGGAGCGACAGAGAAGTTTTTCAGGAAAATTAATTCTATCATGAAATATTTCATCTGACCCAGTTTTTTGCGTTGATTATGGATATGGTCTGTATTTTTGTCCGAGCGAAAGGTTTCTAACAACAAGAGAACTTATTTCGGGGATCAAAAATGTCATCTTGTAATTTGTCAATATCAATCTTTGATTTTGGCCAACTGAAGAAAGTCTTATAAAAATATCTATTCATATGTTTGTGACTCCTTTGTTGCTGATTCGAATGGCATATTTTATTTGGTTGCATATCTTGTTAAAAATGAAACAGATAGATTTGCAAACTACAGTAGCAACATGAGGAAGTAAAGAAATCAGTTAGGTTTTACTTCAGCTAGGCGAAGATTACATTTTTATAGTCAGTTTTTCGTAACGATGGAAAACATAACTTTTACAATTTTTACAACCAAATAAAAAAAGCAAGTCAGTCCTTGATATCTTAAATAAAGTGACTTTCCTATACAATAGGATGATCTCAGTATTTTGAATTGTTTTTATGTACATTAAGGAACGCGACATTTTTAAAAGTAAAGTGGAGATAAAAGAGTTTAGAAGCATAGTATAATTGACTTTTTCTCTTAACAGTAACAGGTAGAACAAACTGAAGAAAAGATTTGATTAGCTGAAATGATTTCCTATCAGGAGAGGTGCTTGTCAAATTTCCATAAACAGGTTTAGATGAAAAATTGATGACTGGAAACCAGTTTTCTGAATTCTATTAAAAACGTTTGGCAAACAAATTCATCTAATAGAGGAAACATTTCTGAACAAAATAAAATATTCTCGAGCTCTTCACAACCTATCTTCAGCGAATAGCACTCATTCTACAAAAGACTCCAAAGTGCAAAATATAGCAAATTCATATAAATTTTCATAAGAACAACAGAAAACAGCCTTTTAGATCTATCATACAATATTTTCTCTAACAGATGAACTTGTTTGCAAAATGTTTTCAAGAGAATTCAGAAAACTGGTTTTCCAGAGATCTTTTACACAGATCTGTTGATACAAATTTGACAAGTACTTCTCCGGATAGGAAATTATTTCAACTAATCAAATCTTATCTCCGATTTATTTTAGCTGTTAGCATTAAGGAAAAAAGTCAAAAATACTTCGTTTTTAAACTTTTTATTTTTATCTTACATTTTCTTATTGAGCTTGATAAGCTCTTTTTAACCTTATATAAATTATCAAGAAAGATGTGTGCTCAAATTTTAAATTTTCGTTACGTTAAATAAAAGAAAATTTTATTATTAAAATGACGTAGTTTATGATTTGATTTTAGTGGATTCCAACTATTGATTCGTCATCTGATATTGATAAATCGAAAAAAAATATATCACTCTTGGCTGGTTTTGGTACAAAAGATGTTGTAGATGATGTAATGAGTCAAGCTGGTCAAGTAAGAATAAATAATAGGAAACTTTTGAATTAAATTCATTTATTTCTAATAAATAGTCGGGTAAAAAACCAGGTAAATTTTCTGAAACAGAACCAATGCTTGCTTTTTCAAAACGAAACCTTACTAAAAAATATCCAAAACCAAGTGCATGTATTATTGAAATGATTCAACTTGTTTTACAAGTAAATTTTTCTGTTTAAATAAATTTATTGTTTTATTTTATTTTTTTTACTATAGAAAACTTCAGAAGGACGAAGAATAAATTTTACTAAACTACAAGAACTATCCGATTTACGTATTTTATGTAGTTTAGTCAATTATTTTATACCAAATCTTATTCCAACTGAAATTTTACTCAATGACAGGTTATAGATTTATCTTTAATTTTTATATGAACATAGACTTTCTTTTTCTATGTTATAGATGGAGTTTAAATTTAACATTAGCCATTATTGATGATGTTCTTTGTTGTAAATCAAATTTAAATTCTGAAGATCTTGTTTTGGTAAATAAATCTTAGAAAAAAAAGAGGAATTTAAATTTAAATTTATTTCTTGCTTTTTTAAGGCTGATGAAATGTCAATTTGTGCATTTATGTGTTATTTTTTTCTAGTCTTTTTTAAATATCATCAAAGTGATATTGCTACTCAACGAACAGTATAGTGTTTGAAAAAAAAAACACAAAAATCTTTGAAAATTAATTTACATATTTAGGATGAAATTCGTCGAAAACATTTTAATGCTTTGCAAAAACTTCGTGCGTCAGATCAAGTTGATATAGACGAAGATAAAACACATTTGGAACAAGAAATATTACAATGCAAATCCGGTAAATAATAACGAATGTTTCTCAATATCTTACTATATGTTTTGATTGTTTAATAAGAGTATTTTTCGATGTTAGTGTCTTTCGATTGATAGAAATAGCAAATTTTCCTCAACATAAAACAGTTCCACATTTCTTGGTGAATAGATAGGGAAAGCTGTCTTGACAGTATTATTGTCTAACGAGAAAATATACCTAACTGTTGGACGCCGTTCGACTTTATATTATGGCTACGAATAGATGTCAGTGAGACTAAGACAAACTTAAAAGGATTCGAGTCCATGACCTACAATTTTTCTGAGAGTAAGGCATCACAGAAAAATCCAAAAACAAAAAAGTTTCGATTTGAGATTTGGCTTATAGGTACTTTTGATAACCATTAGATTGTCCTGAAAATTTCAACGAAAACGAATATGTCGTTCTCGAATTATTCAATTTCCAAGAAAACCAGTTGTTTACCATAGAAGGGCAAAATAAATGAGCCTACTTCAAAATCAAATATCTCGAGAAAGATATGTTCGTTTCCGTTGAAACTTTTAGGACAATCTAATGACCATCGATCGCGCCTATAGGTCAAATTTTAGGTCAAAACTCTTTTTTTTTTGGATTTTTTGGCAATGCCTAACTTTCAATAAAATTCTAGCCCATGAGCTCAAATGTTTTTAAGCTTGCCTTAATCTCACCGAAATCTACTCGTAGCCATAATATAAAGTCTAATGGCATTCGACAATTGGGTATGGTCTATCGCTAATAGATGAATATAAGGTTACACACCGTTCTGTTCAAATATCCGAAATAGAGTATTCCGTAAGTCACTATACTAAAAAAAGTTTTGAATATCTCTCTTATGGCTCTATAGGATTAACTGGTTTTTTTGTATCGGTGATAGAGGACACTTTGAATTTTCTAATCGTATATTCCTACAAAGCAGCACTTTTAGGTGTAATATGTAATAAGGTCCTTTTCTGGCTTTCGAAAATATTATGCAGGGTTTTATATTTCTTCACTATTATGGGCCTCAAACTATCTAGGTTCCTTTCTCTTTCTTTATCAAAATTCATTTGACATCTCTAAACATACAGTGATTTGTACATTTCTAAAAAATGGTTTGTTATTCCATCATCAAAAACTTTGATAGAATGCGCACTGAGTAAACTGACGCAATTTTAGAATTTTCACAGCTATCAAATTTGAGATCAATGTGTCTGATTATTCCAAATGTGTCAAATGAATGTCTATAAAGAAAGAGAACGAGATCTGGATAGTTTGAGATTCACAATACTGAAAAAAATTTAAGAAAAACCTATAGACTATTTTCCGAAAGTCAAAAAAGGACTTTATTATATATTGAATCCGAAATTACTACTTTGTAGAAATACATGGATAGAAACTTGGAAGTGGTCTCTGTCGCCGGTACAAAAACCAGTTCGTCCAAAAAGCAATAAAATAGACATTTAGTACTTTTTGGGATAGCAACTTTTTGGACATCCTGTATATTGCAACGACAGACATTTTCGACCAATGGACATAGGATCACGCTAAAGAAATTGAGAATATTCGTCTTGTGATACTAAAATAAAGAAATGACATCTACAAATCAGAACAACTTTCCTTATCTATTCGACAAGAAATATTGACTACTGTTGAATTCAGATTATCGAAAGATATTCTTGTTAAACAATGGAAACCTGTTGTCACAAAAATTTGACAAAATTTTTTTTACTTTCGATTATTCGTTTAAAGCATGTCCTGAAAAAATAATTTCATCCAACAAATATTATAAGTGATCAGAGTCCGACTCGAGTCGAGTCATGAAAAAACATAGTTGATCTCGAGTCGGATCTGCAGTCTGTACATTTTCCAGATACAAAAGGTGTTTTGAATGTTGCTTTCGTTTAAAAGTTCTATCAGAGGGCATGAAAAAGCTTAGTAGAACAAGAAGTTATGTGTGGCACAGGCTTTTCTTTTACTGCGTCGACTTTTCTTTATTAACATCGGACAATGATACATAGCGAATGCACTATCTGTTCAATGGTGGTCTAGCGGTTTCAGATAGAGTCCGACTCGGATCGGATCACAAAAATTTGACCTATGCAGAACACTGTGAGAGATGTCATAAAAATACCGAAAGGGCCATTCTTTCTAAAACGCTCTTCGTATTAAAGCTTCTTTACGAGTTGAATGGTGAATGAGTATAGTCGTTGACTATCAAGAGAATGGAACTGAGACGTATCAAATTAAATTCGAAAATATTTACTAAGAAAAATTCATATTATATATTTAGATTTAACTAATATAAGAAAGAAGTATGATTTACGTAGTGCATTACAATGGCGTGAACATATTGACCAAACTCGAGTGAAAGTAAGATGATAATGAACTGTTTTTGTACTCTACAAAAATTGATCTCCTAAGGTAATAACAATAATTGGAAATAAATTAAAAGTACGTTTTGATTGGTTTGATGTACCTGAAGAAATGACAATTGCTGAAATTTGTCGACGAAAAGCAGTTAATCTAGTAATGATATTTTCAAAAAAATAAAATAAAATAATCGAAATAAAACATTTTTTGTTCTTTTCAATTAGGTTCTTACTGAAGGTTATGCATTTTATCGAATATTAGATAGAAAACAAGAAATTGTTACAGCAGAACGATCATTTATTTTAATACATAAACAAACACGACAGATTATTGTTGATAAATCATTATGTAAAAGTAAAGATTTTATTCAAATTTATATTTATTTCACATAAAGTTTATTCAGAGGATGATGACAGTCTAAATCCAGTTATTCGAAAAGGTAAACAAGAAAAAAGACAATAGAAAGATTTTCTAATTTTTTTTTCTTTCATTTACTAGCAAATATTCGTTCAATATTAGGTATTGCTAATATTAGTGATCATACTGAAGTTAAAGCTGATCGATATCCTCAATATGAAGTATCAAGAAAAAAAAAATTTTGTGTTTTTTTTTCTCTCTATTTAATTTTTATTTATTCTAAAATAGGTCTATATCAATGCTCCATCTCAAAATAAAACGTTACCTGATAAAACAATATTTTTATATCAAGTTTTTCCTGAATCATTAAAATTTTATCATAATTTTCTTCTTAAAGCTTGTGCTGAAGGTCATTTAGATTCTGTTGTACATCTCGTACAATTTCTTCAAAAACTTTATCCTAATTTTATTAATTTGCATGAATCAAATTCAGATAATACGGCATTACATGTTGCTTGTAAACATAATAATATGGTTAAGTTTCTTATTTTTTGTTTTGACTTTAATGTTTCAAATTTGTGTTTTTTTTCTATTTTAAAGAATATTGCTCGTTATTGTTTGGATAATGGTGCTTATGTTGATAGTTTAAATAAAGATGGGAATACTCCATTATTTTGTGCAGCCGAAAGATTTGCAAATTCATGTGCAAAGGTGAATGAAAAACAGAATCTATAGAGAATTCTTCTGAAATATTTAATTTTCTATTGATTAGCTTTTACTTGAATATGGTGCAGATATAACAATTGTTAATAATCGAAAAAAGACGATTAGAGAATCATGTATTAGTGATGAATTTCAACAAACAGTAACAGGTATAAAAAAACTATCATAGAAGAATATGTTCATTTTGATTTATTGTAGATGTAAGTACTTTTATCGCATCTGTAGTACCGGCATTAACAAATGGCGATAAAGAAATACTTGATAGAGTGATTTGTGATCACGTTGAAGAACGATATACACTCAGGTAAAATATTTTTCTTTGGCTTTTTTTCTTTCTATTCGTTATGAATTATTTCATTTTTTTTATTAGTTCATTAAATAGCAGGTAAATTGAATATAAGTTTTCTCAATATAGTAATATTGTATTGTTTTAATTAAGATTTGTCAATGGAAGTACTTTAATTCATACAGCATGTTATTTTAATAATTTAGCTTCTGTAAAACGTCTTCTTAGATTAGGTGTCAATCCTGACGTAAGAGATTATCAGGGTAAAACACCTCTTCATCATACACAAGATATAAAAATTATAAAAGTTTGTTTCTTTCTACTTTCTTTCCTTTTTTTTTATTATAATTTCTCTTCTTAATAGTTACTTGTTGAATCAAATGCTGATATAAATGCAATAGATAACGATGGTAATACTCCATTACATACAAAATGTGCTGGTGAATATAATAAACCACTTGAATTAAATGCTATTCAAATTTTACATGAATATGGAGCTGTATTAGATAAATGTAATGCAAATGATGAAACATGTTTTCATCTTGCAGCACGAAATGGACATACAGAAATCTTACAATTATTATTTGAACTTGATGAAAAAACTATTCGAGAAGCTGTTCGAGTAGCAGAACAAAAATTAAGTCCACAAAATTTATCGACACTTGCATTAGCAGTACGTTATGATCATTTAGATTCCGCAATATGGTAAAAAAAAGAAGAATTTTTTTTAATGAAAAATTGAAATAAGAATTCTTGTTGTTTTTTTCTATAAAGGTTATCTGAACATGAATTTACATTTAAACAGAATGAACCTAAAGATTTAATTAATGATATTTTAACAGAAAAAATAATTTCGTAAGATTTTTATTTTTATAATTAGTTATAAATTGAAAAAAAAATTAATTTGTAAAGGACAGAACCTGAACGTCTTTTACAATTTGTTTGTAAAGAGGGTAATGCAACATTATCAACTATTTATGATGGAAGCAATACGTAAGAGTATTTGAATTTCTTTTTTATTCAAAAGAAATAATTAAAATAATTAATTTATAACTAGTGCTCTTCATTTGGCTGCATCAATGGCATCTACAGAACCATTAAAATTATTAATATCGCTTGGTTTTGATCCAAGTGTAGTTAATCAATCAAAAGAAACACCTTTATTTGTCGCTACTCGAACAAATAATATAGATGCAGCATGTGTTCTTATTGAAAATGGTACTGATTGGCGAATTAAAAATATGGAAGGTAAATTTAGTTTCATAATAATATTTCAAAACTTATTAACAACATTAATTCTTTAGGTTATACGGCATTTGATTATATTCTGGATATTGATGAATGGTTAGCATCAAAAAAATTTGATGAAGATACATATGCATGTCTTCAAGCTTATAAATATAAAGATATTCGAACACTTATATATACAATATCATCAAAACTTGATAAATTTGATGCACGTTTAACAGCAAATCGTAATATTCATTTACAAAAAGCATTTCAAAAATTTAATTATGAAATTGATAAAACTGAAGAAGAAGTTTTTCGATCACCACGTCTACGAAAACGATAAGATATTACTAATTAACAATAACATTTATTATCAATTGGTGACACAAGAGTTTTGTATTTTATTTTTGTATTTAGTGTGCCACTTTGTTTTTATTTGAACTTTAAATAAAAATTAAGCAAATCTTTTTTTATTAAAAACAATATAAATAAAGACTCATAGGAAGACATTCAGTGCAAATCTCATAATCAATTGACTATTTGATATTTTTCAACCATTCTTATCCTATTTAAGAATATATCATCTATACACAGGATATCACAAAACAGTTCAAACTATATACATACTTTTTTTCACTATTATAGTATGTTCTTTAAAGTTTTATTTAAAATAATTTGATTTCTAACAAATATTCAATATGATTACAAGACTTCCTCTACTTTAGTCTAAAGTAAAGATATCGAAAATAAAAAGACTTGAAATCAAAATACCGAAAACTGAAGTGAAAACTTCTGAATATTTTCTTGTTCAGAAAATTAAAAAAATCAAGCAGATAAATTCGAATCAAATGTTTACTATTAAGAAATAAAGAGTCAAAGACAAGTGAAAAGACTTTTATATCTTAGTTTATCAACGCTAAGTAAAGTCCCTATTGAATAATCATAATTTTTTTGCCACAACTAAAAACAAACCATTGCAAAGATTTGATGCTGTAATGAGATAATCATTATATCAATTATATAAGGTATTTATTCGATTGTGTAATGCTATTGACCGTTTATATTTCTGTTTCAATGCACCAGAAAGTTGTAGATGCGGGTATTGCTCTACTCTTCACGCACACGCAGGCCCACACTCACACGCCCACACCCACTCTCAGTAACATGATATTCAATGCAATTGTAATAGTGAGTTATATATTCGAAATAGGAAATCAATTTTGTTCTCGATATCAATTATCAGCATTAAAAAAAAATTTTCTTTAAAAAAAAACACAATACATGATTGTTTATTCCAACAAAGAATTTAATTACCCATATCGATTTAACAATGCATTAAAAACAAAGAGATATACCTAAATGTCATCTAAAAACACAGAACATTATTTTTTAATGTTGTGTAACTTATTGCAAATGCAGACGAAAACACAAAAAAAAAGCCAATAACACCATTTGTTA
This sequence comes from Rotaria sordida, assembly GCA_905250125.1. Taxonomy (NCBI): domain Eukaryota; kingdom Metazoa; phylum Rotifera; class Eurotatoria; order Philodinida; family Philodinidae; genus Rotaria; species Rotaria sordida. The sequence continues at coordinate 242,853 of CAJNOL010000087.1, forward strand.
TTATAAAAGCCAACTAAGCATAATTATAAGAGTAATAACAACAAAATTAATCAATAAGAATACGTTTCAATTTAATTAAAAACAAACAAGAATTTGGTTATTTTTGTGTTTTTTTATGCAACAGTAACTGATTTAGCTAAATTTCTTGGACAATCAACATCATAACCTCGTAATACTGCAATATGAAATGAAAGTAATTGCATCGGTACAACACATAAAATTCCTTGTAAACAATCAACTGTACGTGGAACAGTTATACGTCGATTTTCTAATTTAATTAATTCTTCATCATCATCATTACAAATTAATATTGGTTGACCACCACGAGCTTGAACTTGTGAATATGCATTCATACATTTCTAAATATTTTATTAACTTATTCATATTCAAAAAACAAAGATGCTAGTGCAATTCCTGTTGGATGAAAATCTAAAGCAGCTCTTGCTAATTACAGGGAGATTGATTTAACCTATCTATTTTGGGATACATTTCTTCACCATATTTTTATTGAATCCTTCTAACTGTTCGATTAATGCCTGTCATCGCTCGCGATCGGTGTAAGTGAATGTAAGTATGAAGGTTTTTTCTTCACTAACATCAACATCCACACTTACACCCTACAGGAAGGTGGGTCTTAAGAAAAAGTGATAATATTTCTCTAGTGATTTTCCGAATGACTGAGCTTAGTACGATGAGTATGCCCATCCTTAGCTATGATCCAGATATGCTCAAACTTTTTCAAATTATTCGTCTATCTAAGCTCTATCAACACAGTTAGCATAAATGTTCCTAGACTTAGATATTGGTTTTTCAAAAAAACCATAGTTTTCCAGTTTCAAAAGATTTTCATTGCACAACAATGGTATATTCGAAATTAGCGCGCGAAAATACAAGGAATGATGTATAGCACACAGTATTTTCTAACCAAGAAGTTTTCTCAAAAAATATGGACAAAAGGTTGGATCACAGGTATTTCAGCTCGAGCTGAACTAGACTTCATTGATCCCTATAAAAAGCTCTATTTCTTTAATTAGTTCTTACATTTCGTAGTGTCAAGCGGTATGCATTCTCATTAAGACGTATCACTTAACAGGATGGCATAGGGTGTTTAGGCTCGGACAGAAAACTTCTTGAGTCGGAATTCTCGCCTTTTCAACGCGTCCCTCAGATGTTTTTCGCCGAAAAATTACTTTTTTTTCAAAAATAATTTATTCTCTTAAAATTGGTTTTTCTTTAAACGAAATGCAATCACTTCTGAGCAAAAGACAGTCGTTTCTTACGATGAAAGTTACGTGTCCGTCTAGAATGTGAAAAACGTGGCCTGCGAGGGAAAGGGAGCGGTCGAAATTTTTACTCTTATAGTTCAACATTCCTTTTAAACTGTATTTTATAAAAATAAATAAATAACCTACTATTTTAACAGGATCATCCATAATAATCATAACAATTGGCATTGTATCATCAACCATAGCTAATGGACCATGTTTTAATTCACCGGCAAGTATACCTTCCGAATGCATATATGTCAATTCTTTAACTTTCTAGAATTGAAATAAAATTTTAATGAAAAAAGAGACCTATATCATCTTACCAAAGCACCTTCAAGACATGTTGCAAAATTGAAACCACGACCCATAACTAATAATGATGATTGTTTATATAATTCTTCAGCAAATTCACGTACTTTTTTATCACAATTAAGTACTTGTTTAATTAATTCAGGTAATTTTTGTAGACCATTAATAATATCATTACGACGGGATTCTTTTGATATTGAATCTTCCGATAAAACAAGACCAAATAGAACAAGTGCTAAAAATTGACTTGTATATGCTTTTGTACTTGCCACACCTTAATAAAATTTTTCATCAAAACAAAAATTACTCTTACACATCTCATTACAAAAAAAATAAAAACACATACCAATTTCTGGTCCAGCATTAATATGAATACCACAATGTGATTCACGTGAAATACTTGATCCAACTGTATTTGTAAATCCAAGTATAAGTGCGCCACGTTGTTTACAATATCGTAATGCTAATATTGTATCAGCTGTTTCACCTGATTGTGATATAAACATACAAACATCATCACGAAAGACTGGTGTATTTCTATCAAGAAAATCAGATGCAAGTTCAACCATAACTGGTAATTCAGATAATTCTTCAAGTAATTGTCGTGTTGCAACAGCTGAATGATAACTTGTTCCACATGCAATTAATATTAAACGACGACAACGACGAATTTCACTAATATAATCTTTAATACCACCAAGTATAACTTTTTTTGTATTAAAATTAACACGACCACGCATTGTATTAACAACAGATTCAGGTTGTTCGAAAATTTCTTTTTGCATAAAATATGAATAATTACCTTGATTAAGAAAAAAATAAATAAATATTTAAAAATTATAATGATTAAATTTTGAATACCTTTCATTATTTCTTGTAATTCAATTTTAAGTTCAATTATTTCACGAATTGTTGATTGACCAGATACTTCGTGTTGTGTACGATGAATAGTTAATGCACCGTTCCTAACAACAGCAAGATCATCATCTTCCATAAATATGACTTGATTTGTATGTTCGATTATAGCACTAAAACAAATTAAAATAATTTTGTCTTATTTTCAAAAATTGTTCAAACAAAAATTTTCGTTTTTCTTTTAGTATAAGAAGTTGATCAAGTTTTTTTGATTTTTTTTTTTATAGATTATAACTTTCATCTTTCTTAATCATACAATTATTCTAGCAATGTCTACAAACTAAGAAGTAGAAATCTCTAAAGTATCAAGGAATTATCAATAGAACTACGATAATTTTTCGAAGAATAGAGATGTGCATGGTAAACTTTTTTCGTAACCTGTACTTTGACTAAGGAAAATTTTCTAACCTTTACCTTATTCTGCATAGAGTAACTCTGCACATCTCTATTAGAGATCCGATGGTTACTTGCGTCACTCATAATAGTCAAAATGACGTATTTTCTGCAATAGTTTTCATAATCACATATCCATGTGTATATGGAGAAAATCAGTGAAAACAGAACATGAATATTTTCGATTTGACTTTGATTCTTTATAAGGGTTATTTTTTTTTAGCAAGTTCTTCTTTCATGAGTATATGTAAAAGTATGGATTCTTTCAGTTCATATGTCATTAAACTTAATTTGCTATTTAGTTAATTAATTAATATGTCATTAGTGAATAATTTTGTTAATCTTATGACGAACAAGTCAAAGAACATCAGAATAGACTCCACACATTCAACTATAAGAGGACTTTTCATGCATATATTTGTACTTACTCAAGTCACTAGCAACGAATAAGCTCAATTTTTTGAAAAACTTTTTATAGAGATTTTATAGTCTGAAGAGTCTTCTACAAAATGCACTATTTCTTTTTCAAAAATACTGTTAGAACTTGCAGAATTTGTAAATAGAAATGTGCATAATGAAAACCTTTGTCCCTTTTTTTGTGTCATGTCACCTACGTTGGTTTTCCAATAATAACTCAGTAAAACAAAGATCTAGAGTGCTGACTTTTTCCATGTATCTAGGATAAATCAATAGACATTTGTTACATAAAAAATAGCTTAAAGAAATTTTTGAGTCTAGAGATATACGCATTTTTACATGACGAGATCACTTCTCTCACGAATGAAATTGCTCATCAGAACTTCGCGTGGGATGGGATATCTCAATCGTCAAATACCTTTTAGAAGAGATAAAATTTATTCAAACGCTTATCGGTCGATTTATGCCCACATCCACCTCACACCCCTAAAAACATTAATGACAACTAATGAAGTTTGGGATTTGTTCAAATTCTTTTTTGTTTTTTATTTCTTGGCGAAAAGGCCGAAAACCTGCCAACAAGAAGATCTATTACTCTTTGCATTCTTTATAATCGTATTACTCGATAAGTCTCTTCTTAATAAGCGGGTGATTCATTCAGCTGTAAATTCGTAAACATCAAATGCAGAATCAGAAGTAGAAGATGAGAACAACTTAATGATAGAAGAAGACAAACTTTGGCCAAACTTATTCAACCATGTTATAACCAAAGTGTTCCCCTTTGTTTATAAGACGGGAGAAACGAATAATAAACATTCCTTTCTAATACAGTGATAGTACAACTGCTCAGAAAGCAGAAGATGCATGGTTTGATGCCTTGCGAAGGGAGATTATTCTTTTGTTCCGTTCTGTTGTCATACTATCACGTTGCTATCTCGATTATCACAAACCACATGGATAAGTTTGATTTTCAACAACGGAGGAGGAATTATTCAGAGACATTTTAACAGCAACAAGCAAAAACAAAATCAAATCATTTGTTACTATTACTATAAATCGAACTGCATCCTTTCTCGATCTATTGGTTCATTATCATTTTTTGTTGTATCGCGTCATAATGATTACAACGCTTAACCATTTACCGAGTTTTTATTTCTCATTTGTTTTGCTCGAAAAAACGGGTACAGAATCTATAGTAAAACGGTTGTATTGTTTTTAGTAAAAGGAAAGTTTATATAAAATCTGTTTGTCCTATGGGATGGGACGAAAAAAATCTCTCTCCCATTCTATGGGATGAGACGAAAAAAAATCTCCCTCCCATTCCATGAGATGAGACGAAAAAAAATTTCCCTCATATCCCATGGGATGGGACTATTTCATTCCATGA
>CAJNOL010000087.1:247551-284742 GCA_905250125.1 Rotaria sordida
CATTCCATGAAATGAAAAGAAAGAAAAATTTCCCTCATATCCCATGGAATGAGATGGGACTATTCCATTCCACACGGAGCCCTGTTGCCCATATGTTTCTTGATTGATATGAATGTGAGAATAACAAAAAAATATCAGTGATATTGTTTTTTGGTTTCTATTAGTCATACAACTATGGGGGAAATGAGAAGGAATTCGTATTTCTCAATCATTGAATATTCTTCTAAAATTTTAATAATAAAATTTCATAATACCTCGCATCCGAAGCAAAAAAATATTCAATACTACGATTATTTCCTGTTACTGCCAAATCAGCTGTTGTTTGATCAGTAATCATTAATGGAGGTGAAAATACACCACGTAAATCTAAATAATAGAAATTAAACGATTCAATACAAACAATTAAATAAAAAAATCACTCAAGCAAAAATTAATATATTAATCATGTATTTAAAAAACAAAATTCTGTCGAAACTTGTTCTCTTCTTTTTTACTTGTTCAAGCAGTTTCATATATCAGAATATCTTTGCTAAAGTAATAATTTTGTATAAATCTATGAAAAATTAACTGTTAGCAATATCTAATTTAATTTCATTTATAATCTTTTTTTTGATTTGTTTGACTGCATAAAAACAAAAACCTACTATCTGTTGCTTCGGAATCCACTGAAATACAAACAATTAAGAAGCATATGAAATAGATTATGAAAAGCAACACAAAATAAAGAAAGTTAGAAGTTTTAATAATAATAATAGTAACCATATAAATAGATTATTAAACGAAGAAACGAAAAGCAAGAAAATGACTCAGAATAAATTACCTTTTGTCATTCGAGGATTTGTTGAAATATCTAAGGTAATTTCATTTTATTCTTATTTTTATTCATAAATAAACTTAGCTTTCCATATAGATAAAACTATTAAGATTAATATTTACCTTTGCTAAACATAACTGGAATATGATTAGCACCTAATTGATCAGCACATTTAACACCAATAACCATTGGACTTCCACGACTAAAAGAAGAATTTTCATTCAAATATCCTTTTTTTAAATAAAGTGTCGACAATTCGAAACTTGAGCAAATTTCTCTTTGTCACAGTTTGATCGAACTGGTCGAGTTACCTATAGAAATGTTATTTTTGACATATTCAGACGATGTTTTTATAGTGAAACTTAGGGAAATCAGGTTAACAAAAAAAATAAAAATAAAAGTAGTCTATAAAAATTGAAATACATTAAAAGTATCAAATTTCTCTAGACTCAATATTTATCCAAATATTTCTTTTAATTTTACTCGTCATACACTAAAGAAAAAAATCTAGCATGCGTTTTGAAACATATTGTTTGATTGTTGAAAGAATCGATATTTTCGACATGATTCCAAAAAAAAAAGATATAAATACAGATTTGTACTCTAACGAGGAAAGTCTCCAACTGATTAATTGCTTTTGAATCTAGACTATATGCATCATGTAGATCCTAATGAACTGTGAATACTCTGAGAAAAGCTCGAACCCTTAGCCTATTACTCCGGAGATATTGAATTTTTACGATACTTTTTAAGTCAATGTCGTGGTCCTCTTCCGAAACACTAGGAATAGTCATTTTTGAATTTCGATTTGAAAGCTTCTATAGAGATAAGCCTTGTTGAGAATAGTTTATTGTGAAAGTTTCAGATCATTTCATTTTTCCTATTCTAAGATATATCACCTATATATATATATATATATATATATTGGCAGATTTGATGTTCTTATTTCAGGAGAGGAGTAAATCAAGAGATCTGAAAGTTTCATAATAAACTATTCTTTTTAAGATCTATCTCTTTGAAAAATTTCAAATCGAAATTAAAAAGCAAACATTTATCCTTGTGTTCTTAAGAGAAACCATGACATTGATTTACAAAATTACTATAAAAATACAGCATCTCAGTAGCAGTCAGTGAAGAGTTTGAACTGTTTTTAGAATGTTCATTGTTCACTAGAGTTTATACGATGCGCATAGTCCAGATTCTAAAGCAATGAATCAGTAGAGAGCATTCCTTTGTAAGGTTTTAATCATCAGAAATTCAGTTTAGAAAGAAACGAATATTATATTCAGAATCAACATAAAAATCTGCATCGCATACTGTACACAATATTCAAAATAAATTTTCGTCAAACTTCGACTTAAGAAGAAGCACTGATCAGATTGTTTGAAAATCACATTGAGAGGATGTAAGGGTGGAAATTTGACGAAAGCTAGTTTTGAGTATTGAACGCACTATTCAATGCAGATTTTTGTGCTGACTCTAAGTATGATATTCATTTCTTTCGGAATTGAATTTCTGATGGTCAAAATCTTAGAATAAAACTCATATTTATGGCTTCTTTTACTATTATATTGAAAAAAATCGACTTTCTCAATCATATTTTTCTCCTAAGTATGTGACGAGTAACGTTAAAAAGACAAACACTTAAATAAATATTTAAACTACCGAGATTTGATGCTTTTGAAGTATTTCTATTTTTATTGACTTTTCTAAGTTTTTTTAAACCTAATTTTTCTAAGTTTCACTATAAAAACATCCTGTGAATATGTCAAAAACAACGCTTCTATAGGTAACTCGACGAGCTCATTGCAACCATAACAAAAGAAAACAATATAGCTCAAATTTCAAATTACCAACACACCGTACAAAACTTACCGAGTAGCACATAATTCACCAGGATAATGTATACTTTTAAATAATAATGCAAAAGCACCTTCCTATAAAAATTTTATCAAGATTTAATTATTTAAAATAATATTCATTACCAATTGTGAACAAGCCATTTCAATAAGTTTTTGAAAAGTAATATGTTCATTTTTATGTTTATCATAAAGATATTTAACTAATTTAATAACAACTTCTGTATCAGTTTCAGATTCAAATTTATAACCTTTATTTGTCTAAAATTTACAAAAATAAATTTCAATAAATATGTAATTTAAAAAAAAAAAAAGAAATATTTACAAGATATTGTTTAATATCTTTATAATTTGTTATAATTCCATTATGAACACAAACAAATTGATTTTGCTCATCTGAACGTTGTGGATGTGAATTAACTGCATTTGGTTCACCATGTGTTGCCCAACGTGTATGTGCTATACCAACATGTACGGAATATTCACCATTCCAATCAACATTTTCTAATGCTATATTAATTGAATAAAGTTTTTAATAAATATATTATTTTTATATTTAAAATAAAATCAAAATCAAAAGAAACAAAATCGCTTACATTTAACAGCATGTTCAAGTTCTTCAACTTTTCCTTTTTGTCTTACAACCATACAAGTTCGTTCATCACTATTATTTGAATTAATACTATCACCATCAAATGCAATACCTGACGAATCATAACCACGATATTCCAAACGATGAAGACCATTAATAAGTATATCAGCAATAAATCTTCGATCACGTTTAACCAAATAATTCAAATAACCAAATATACCTGTTTAGTAATTAGATAATCAAAGAAAAAACATACTCAAGGTAACAAAAAAAAACACGAAACACCCTACCACACATTGTTGTTTACTTGATTGGATTTTTTTCTGATAGAAAAAAAAGAAATGATTGATTAAAAATCTTAAAACATAAAAAAAAGAAGCACATATATATAGTCAGTGAACGCAAAACAACAATATGATGAAATGTGCTGTTGTATTAGAGTATTCAACGTGGCATAAATGCATAGGACAGCGAACAAAAGCAAGGATTTGTCATTCTCTTCGCGTACACACTAACGACGACTCTGATCATAAAGAAAAAAAAAGAGAAAAAAAAAAAGAAATAGAAACTGAAGAAAAACATTCATGACAACCTATAAGTGCATAAGCAGACAAATAAGAGTCCCGTTAACTAAGAAACGTATACCGCATATCAAGGTGTAAACTTGACCCAATCAATCATGCGGAAAAGACAATGTGAGAGTGCTGTAAATAAGAGCGAAATAAGGAGATAGATATATATTTCATCATGAATATAATTCAAAATAAAATATTAAGTGGGTGTGTGACCGATTACAACAGACAAATAGCAAACAAAATTATCTAATCTTATGGTCTATCTTGTTCAAACTTATACATATGTAAGTTGTATGAGATATGCAATAGCAAAAATAGATTAAAATTCTGTTGATTTTTCTTATATAAGAAACTGTTGATTGAAATTATACAATAAATCCATAATTGACAAAGGATATTCTAAAATTTGTGATTATTCATACATAAATTTATTTTGTTGTTCTACTTGAATGACAGAGAATGTTATATCATTAATAAAAATGATTATATTCAAATATGAACTATTCTACTATTTATGAATTTTTACACATTGAAAATTTCAATATGGGTTATGAGTACAAAAGAAATGTATAAATCGTCCAATTTTGAGCATCAATAGTCTGAATTCTTAGACATATTGTTTTTCGATCTGTTCATTAATATATTTAGATAAAGATGATAAACATAAACAATTCTATTATTCAAATGATAATTTGATATATTTTTTTCAAGCTATTATTCTCCATTCTATAAGATATAAAAATGACAATATAACAATGATTCGTAGTCTTACCACAGAATCGAAAAAAAAAACGCTGACATCTTAAAGAACTCGAGCTATTCTTTATTTTCTTTTAATTATAAAACAATCGAAGTCATATCTTTCTTAGCATTATCAGCAATATATCAACGTCTAGAGAATGACTCATCATAATATGCATTGATAATAATCAATGATTTAAATCAGATGGACATGAGAAAACGACAATTGGTTGAGTACCTGTAAAAACTGCGGACATCACCAAAGCTACAATATAAGATCGAATTCGAATCGAATATTTTACGGACATCCGTAGTGAATTTGATTTTTACTTATACAAAAGATGTTTTACAATTAAAAGAAGAAAAACATGGGTATCCGTAGAATATTTGTTTCACGTTCTATTTTATTTTGCAGTTTTGTTTATATCCGTAGTTTTTACAGATAATCCAATTAGTCGCATGTTTGATAGAAACGTGATTCGGTTTTATTTTTGCACAAAAGCTCAATTTACAGACATGTAACTCGATCACACATAGTACAATGCGAGGACGAGAGTGACATGTGAAAAAAAGGAAGATATGCCACATGCAATGGATAAGTAGATTATCTCGTCGGTAAACTATAATTAAATACTGACGTTCAACTTCTAGATTTATTGAAATGTTATAAAAAGATGAAAAATATATATTCATTATGAAATAGGAAAAATTCCAGCAGACAGATGGGAAAAATCCAATGTGATATCCAGATTTTCTCTTCCGAAAAGGATGTTTTAAAACTTTGAGAAGACGAACATCTATTTTTGGGAACATAATACATGGTACAATAGCCACAAATCTTTGGATGATCAACTCGATTTTCAAAGAGGTACTGCCCGTACGCTGGAAAAATAATATGGATTATGAAAAATTCTTAAAGCAACTACTGCTTTCTCTCGTGTAATGTGTCATGCAGTACAGCGACTAATAGTCGTAGCGTTCGATTGTCGCTGCAACAAGCAATTGACATCATCCAATTGTCGTACATACATTTTTTTCAATTATAGACGATCTGAGAAAACTTATAGTTTATAATCAATCTGAAGAATTGCTCTAATTATCGAACATGTTTTCTAAACATTACCTGTTCTTATAATCAATATTGGCTAAAATACAAACCCGAAAAATATTTTTTTAATAATTGATGAAAAGAATTAGTGTATATTATTTGATATTTTTTTTATTCTTTAACGGTCTAAAAACAAGAATTATAATAAATCTTTTTTTCTTTTCATGTTTCCTTGTTCAGACAGAGAACGATCGATCTTAGATTTTGTTTTAAAACTAGTTGTTAAATATGTCTTAAACAGATGTTTGTATTGGTGGTTCATAGCCATCAGCTCGTTCGACTCGTTGGCCTTTGTCATCAACAGTCACACTACCATAACTTTCACCGTGCATTTCCATAAGACGAGCAACTGAAAAGAAAAAAGAAACAAAAAAAAATTAATCAACAAGAAACAACAAAAGAATTTTTTTACCATCAAATTTTGGTTTTTTGAGTACTTTTACTTTTCGAATATTAACATTTTGTAGTGGATAAATACTACGACAAGCTTTTTCTATTTCAGCACCAATACTATTTGGAATACTGAAAAAAAACAAAAAAGAAAATTTTTTTTTTTGCCTTATTAAAATCAAACAATCAATCTTTAATGACATACAGTTTATTAACAACTTCTTTAAGTTCACTGCCAGCAATATCTCGTGTCATAATTTCAACCATTTTCTTACGAATACCTTTAATCTAAATAAAAATCATTATCAAAAATTCGAATTCTATATGTATGACACAAAGATGGAATCGATTCGGATTTTTTTCAAAATTTAAACCGGACCAAAATCGAAGTTGATTCCGGATACGACGAACCGAACTAATCGGTTCAGTTTAGTGTCTTGCAACTGGGTCGGGTTCCCGGCATCCGGCACTACATGAGATCTCCACGTTTCAAAATATCTTAACTTTTTGCAAGCCGTTATATATATAAAAGCATAAAAATGAAAACCGGTTCGATTATGATCGAGTGATTCATTGTAATTGAGAACAGGTTACAGAGGTGGAATCCGATATTGTTTTACTAAGAGAGTTCGTTGTTTTTTTTGTAAAAGTTTGTCTACAGATGATGAGGAGAGGAAAATGAACTATCAAAAAGATGAACATATATTATCGTCATGGGCAAAGCATTCATGTATGTATTCCCACTTATGATGTATAATACCAATACTGCGTTCCATTTCAGTGTCATTAGCAACAATCAAACGTATACGTAGCAAAATTGATCGAGTTTCAGAAGCAGAAAAACATTAAGTGAATTTTGAATCACTTGACTTTTTGTAGAATTTGAGATGATCTCTTTTTTTTGCTGCTGTTTATGAAAGAAACTAAACAGTATATTTTTTCATATAAAATAAAAGTTTTAAAATTGTATCAGGGCTCCGTATAGGGTGGGACTGTCCCATCCCACACGGAGCTCTGGGCTGTATTATGACTGTGAAAATATCTGTTGGATGTCGATTAGCCTCAGTCTAGATTCGGGTGTGAAAAGTCGTAACCATGAAGGACACTAGTTCGATTCGTCTTGCTAATCAAATTAATCCCATCTCTGATATAAAACTAACTTGTGTATGTTGTGCATAAGATGTTTTTCTGATTTGACCACGCATTCTCATGGTAAAGGCAATACAAAATACACGTAAAAGATATCCATCAGATGTACGAATATCAGCTTGTGCTTCGATTAATGTCTATTAAATAATATAAAGAATGTCATTTTTCTTTTACAAAGTAAAATCTTTTTTTTTGTTCTTTTTCTGAATTATACCTGCCATTTTTTAACAAGCATACGAAGACGATCTGTTGTTATATCCATACCATGAAAATTTGTTAAACAATGACGACCTTGTACATCTTCACAGATAAGTTTAAATTTTCGATAACTATCTTCATCGTCAAGTTTAATTAAATCACCAAGTGATGCTTCAAATACACGACCTTTTAAAGCATCCGAAGCGATTTCTATAAAAATAAAATAAAATAAAAATTTATTTTTAGCAAATCAATTTTTTAATTAATTACTTGTGCCAGTTGTTCGTGTTACAAGTGTACGACCAATCGTACGTGTATCGAAATTAGCTGGTACTTTGACATCATACCAATCTTTTTTTGAAAATGGATCAGCACTATAATAATATATAAAATAGAATAAAAATTTATTAAAGAAAACTATTTTATATTTTACATACACTTTCTTCTTGCCACCCTTCTTGGTACCTTTAGTTAAACGTTTGTTCTTGCCGATGGCCATTTGTTATGATCAATCTACAAGAAAAAAATATTAATGAAATTCTTTTTTTCTTTGGTTGATTATCAATCTTGTCCTAAAAAAAATTTTTTTTATAGAATTTAAGATACTTCTAAAAATCAGCGACATCACAGTATTCACACTTTTTAATATGTCCTGCTAATTAGTGTATAGAATGTCATCGATTTGGAGAAGAACCTTTTTTATCATTATCAGACTTGTTTGAAAAAAAGAAAACATTTCGTAAGGTAATTTTATCCATAAAATATATTATGGATAAGACCATATTGACAGAACTATGACCTCCTAAAAAAGAAGTCGTAGTTGATCATTAATGCAGATGATGTGTTTCCAAATTCTGATTGGTTTACGTTTCATAACCGTACACGCAGCACAGCATATTCTCTCTCGTTTTTTTTTATTATTTTTACTTAATAATCAGTCATTTGTTTTTCTTTATTTTGTCTCAAGAGATAATCAAGTTTTGTTTTGTGTTTGTTTTTTTTCAGATATAAACATGGGAAATCAATCATTTCTATTTATTATTGTCTTTATTCTTATTCAATTAATTTTACCAACACATTTACTTTATTTTCATATACGTGAAACTGATCGTAAATGTTTTATTGAAGAAATACCAGATCAAACATTAGTTATTGGTAAATATAAAGTTGAATTATTTGATCCACAATCAAATACATATTTACCATCAACACCTGGTATTGGTATGCATGTTGAAGTTAAAGATCCTGATGAAAAAATAGTTCTATCAAAATTATATACAAGTGAAGGACGTTTTACTTTTACATCACATATACCAGGTGAACATGTTATTTGTTTATATTCAAATTCCACTGCTTGGTTTGGTGGACAACAATTAGTAAGTTATTAAAATAGAATAAAAATTTTTTTTTTAATTTAAAAGATTTTTCTTTTATTATAGCGTGTTCATCTTGATATTGATATTGGTGAACATGCAGTTGATTATCAACAAATAAGTGCAAAAGAAAAATTAACTGAACTTCAATTACGTGTTAGACAATTATTAGATCAAGTTGAACAAATGTATGTTTAAAACAAAGAAATTTATTGTGTTTAAATTTTGTTTTTATAGAAGCAAAGAACAGAATTATCAACGTTATCGTGAAGAACGTTTTCGTGCTACAAGTGAATCAACAAATCAACGTGTTTTATGGTGGTCAATTGCACAATTACTTGTTCTTGTTATAGCTGGCTTTTGGCAAATGCGTCATCTTAAAGGATTTTTTGAAGCTAAAAAACTTGTTTAAACATTTTATTTAATTCCAATCGATGTTTGTTTTCTTTGTCATGCTATTTTCAATTGTCACTCGTCTATTATATTAATTTTCTTTCCTTTTTCTTTTTTTTCTTCTGTTGTCTTGGTCAATCTCAAATAGATTTCAACTTTAACTCTTGTTTTTATTTGTTCTGTTTTAGAGAATTAACTAAGATAATCAAAAAGAAAAACCAAACAGAACATTTTTTGTTGTCTTATCTTCAAAAGAATTTTGTATCATTTATATTTATTGTTATTCGATGCTTGCACGAGGTGTTCGAAATGTTATTTATAATTATACCGATGCTCAACGTAAAGTACGATCGGCAACATCAAATGATGCTTGGGGACCATCACCAGCACTTATGCATGAAATAGCTGATTTAACAGATAATGTTGTTGCTTATGCTGAAATTATGCCAAGTAAGTTATTTAGTAAAATATTTTATGATGCTATTTACTTTAAATTATAAAAGTTATCAGCGAAACATAAGAAGATTTTAATAAGAGTTTTTTTTTTCTGTTCTGTATGTGACAACATTGTGTAAGAAAATTTTCCATTTTGATATCTTATAATGAGTGTATAGAACTGATATCTAGTAAACATGGCAAGGTGAATTTCCCTTGTCTATTCATAGACAGAAATATCTAACTAATATGAGATGTGGGAATTTCGAACCCAAGTTTATCATATTAATCTCTATACAAAAGTTTTATTCCTATGAATAATTGATAAACATCCCTCATACAATGAACGACTCCGAGTCTTCTATTATGTTTTAGTATATACAAACTTTTTAGAGAGATTTTTTTATATGAACTCCTATTCATAAATAATCGAATATCGTTATTACATTTTAATTAGATCACTATGATTATGTTTCAAATACAAAAAAAAAATAATCACTACAGTTGAATTTAAGTTTTTTTGTAAATTGAGCTGTTTGATTTTGTTGTTATTGGTAACGTTCTTTTTTGTTGTGACCTTCGTTTTCTTTTCACTATATTCTTTATTATTGTCTTTGGATTTTTTAATTGATAATATGTCGATAAACGTACTAATTCATTTTCACATTCATCTATAGTCGAAGTTTGAATCTTTATCGTCACAAAGAAATGCACGATATGTTATTCGTCCATTTATTATATATTCACTAAATGTATATTACTACTGATACAAATCAAGTCTAATATTAATTGTTCTCTCCTTCTTGCACCATTTATAGCTTCCTCTCTCTTTTCATCCTAGCTGACAACAGCTTTTTTCTTCCTACGAAGAAAATATATCCTCGTTATGTATACATAAACTATCATTTTCACTCCTATGCTTTTGTAACTTTTATTCTCCAATAAAAATGATTCAGCAATATTTCAACGAGAAAAGGTTAAAAAGATTGAAACGAAGGGCTTTTTTTTACAAGGCCTGGATCTTCTAATATGTGGGGAGGATTAAAACTCTGTAGTACATATCCATTAAAACGTAGTATTCAGCAGTGCTCATTTATATCAAATAATAGTTCTAAAGTTTTATTCAGTAACTTGTATTTAACGAGATGGCATCGTATGTCATTAGATGAAAATTACTTTACGAACTCGTAGTTGAAATACTTCAGTTGGAACCATTCGTTGTTCAATAAAGGATGGGATTACGAAACAAACTCTTCGGAAATCTGCAGAATCAATGATGAGATAGTATGAATATGTACTCATACTTAATAGACTATGCTATCTTGTTGAGTACTACAGTGTGTACCAATTATTCATAGACATAAGACTTTTTTTGTAGAAATTAATAAGGTCGACTTGAGTTCGGTCTTATTCGAAATTCACATAACCTTTTAGGATACTTTTTTTGTTTTTTTTTAAGTAGACCAATAAGAAAAATACAAATATGATATTTATTTTAGTCTCTTCTCAAACAAAAATATCAAATTAATTTGACAAAGTACAGTGAAGAGATAAAGCATGACATTTTTGAAAAGACTTTTTTAATTAAACAAAAACTTTCGTTCTCATTTAAACTAAAAGAACATTAACTTATCTAACATTATTAAAATAAATTGCAATATTATTTTTTTTTGTTAATTGAAATTTTTTTTTCTTCTTTAATCTTATAGTTATTTGGAAACGTTTAAATGATCATGGTAAAAATTGGCGTCATGTTTATAAATCTCTTGTTTTATTGGATCATTTAATTAAATATGGTAATGAACGTGTTAGTCAACAATGTAAAGAAAATATATTTGCTATTCAAACATTAAAAGATTTTCAATATATTGAAGATCAAAAAGATCAAGGTTATAATGTACGTGAAAAAGCTAAACTACTTGTTGCTTTACTCAAAGATGATGAACGTTTACGTAATGAACGTCGAAAAGCACAAGAAGCTCGTGAACGTTATGTACGTCAAGCTATGGGTATGGATTCAAATGGTTCTGTTACATATGGACGTTCAACAACATCATCAATGCGACGTAATAGTATTGAAGGTAGTGATCCATATGGTGGTACATCATATTCATCAAGTCATAATACAAATCCATATTCAACAACAGGTCGTTCAACATCATATAATGATAGTCTTCATACAGCTACAGGTAGAGATTTTGGTCAACCAACAAGTCAAGAAGAAGAACAACTACAAATGCAAATTGCAATGGCAGAATCACAGCGTGAAGTTTGTTTTAGATTGAAATAAATATGTAAATAAAGAAATGAAATGTCCTGTTTTCTTTCTTCAATAGGCTGAAGATGAAGAACGTCGACGTCGAAATGATGAATTAAAACTTAAAATAGCTTTAGAACGATCAGTTAATGAATCATCACCTGAACCGAATAATACACAGGTAAAGAAACAAAATTATTTTAGTTTTCTAAATGATTTGATTTCAATGTATTCGTCAGAAAACTATCTCTTGATAAACAATTTTTTATCTAAACAATTAATTGTTTCGATAGTATATTTAAATAAAATGTCAGCTGTCAAAGTTCACTTAGAGTTATAATGAATTGATAACAATTCAAGCGTTTAAGTATGATAAGAATTTAATTTCTAGAGTTTGAAATGATATTATCTACATTAGTCTAAAATATTTATTTTTTTAGTTATTTGATTTTAATACAAATTCTCAACGTTTGGATTCATCACTTTTTGATACTCATCAAACTCATACATCATATTTACCGCCAACAACAATGTCAAATATTGGTTGGAATGCAACAAATACTCGACCATCAACTCATCTTGGTTTTACAACTGCTACAAGTAAGAAACAAATATTTTGTTGTTTGTTTGTTTGTTTGTTTTTCTTTCATCTATATATTGATTTATTAGATTCATCTGATTAATATTATACTATTCAAAAATAAAAGAAATTTAGTAAAACAAATAAGTTGTCGGCAATTCAAAATTTGAACAATCCTCTTCTTTTTTGTTATGGTTGGATAGAGCTCATCGAGTTACCTATAGAAATTAGAAAAACCTATAAAAATTGTAATATACTAAAAGTATCAAGTCTTGGTAGCTTCAATATTTATCCGTTAGATGGATAGGAAAACAATTACGTATGATTTTTGAAAAATATTGTTCGATTTTTTCGATATGATTGCAAAACACTACAAATACGGGTTTGTATTCTAAGATTTTGACTATGAGTACTTCAACGCCGAAAGAAACGAATATCATATACCGAATCATTGAAAAAAATCTGCATCGAATAGAATCCTCATCAGTCAAAACTAATTGGCGGCAAATTTTGGTTCTTACGGAAAGTACAGGTTAGAGCGTTTGAAAACAATAGTAAGTTCGTATAGAATCGAAATTTGATGCAAATTAGTTTTGAGTATTGTATTTAATGCAGATTTTTGTACTGACTCTGAGTATGATATTCGTAGCCATTGGAGCTGAACTTCTGATGGTTAAAATCTTACAATGCAAATCCATATATATGGTATTTTGCTATCATATTGAAAAAATCGTTTTTCTCAATCATGTTTTTTTCATAATTATATGACGAGTAAACTTTAAAAAAAAGTATTTGAATGAATATTTAAAGCTATCGAGATTTGACGTCTTCAATGTATTTCAATTTTTATAAGATTTTCCTGACTTTTTTGTTAAATCTAGCTTAATGCTAAAAAAATATTTCGCTCAATTTCGAATTGTCAGCGTCTTAAAGAAAATATATATATATATACAGTTAATGAATCGATATCTTTTTTTATTGCTTTAGTTTTATCAATTTTATTATAAATTCATTTATTTTCTCATAGATGATCCTTGGACATTAGAATCAAATGGTCATAATTCTGCTACAACAATATTAAGTGATCCATGGCAAGGTTCAACAGCAGCAACCCCACAAGTTAATCCATGGGGTGGAAATACTCATACAACTACTAATATTGATACTGGTCTTTCGGTCAATATATCAGACCCTTGGGGTCTTGGTACAACTCATTCTCAACCAACAACAGCGATAACAAGTTCACCTCCAGCAACTACAAAAACGATTGAAAATGAATTAAGTGACTTTTTTGGAGCTGGTACAAGTAAGATTTTTTTTTTTTTTTTGTTTTTATTATTTTTCTTTTCAATTCAACATTAATATTTTCTTTCATAGCTATATTACCATCATATAATCAACAACCACAAGTACCATCGAATCCGTGGAATACAACATCGTCTCCTATAAATACAGGTTCAATATCTCCATTAAATACAAATTTATCAACAGGTGGTAATAATGGAAGTATACTTTATCCAACAATACCTAGTAGTAATAATTTAAATCCTACTAGTGCAAGTCCAATATCATATTCAATGGCTGCATCTTGTAAAACACCCGAAAGTTTTCTTGGTGATAAATTTATTAATTTAGTTAATCTTGACAAACTTGTTACTGATCCTAGAAGTAAAAAAAACAAAAAATCAAAAACTTCATCATTATGAAACTTTATTCTTTAGGTACAAATCCATTTGGTTCAAATACATCACGTACACAAAATCCATTTACTAATTCAACAAAAGCACCAACACTTGATCAATTAACATCATCAAATAATACTGTTTTTACAAGTGGTTCATCATTACCTCCACCACTCATTCCTTCATCATATAATAGCAACAATACAACTATACCACCATTCAATACAAATAATCCATTTATGTGAACAAAAACATATTACTTTTATTTTATTAATCTTCCGTTATGAGAAAGATTTGTTTTAGTTGTAATAGATCTTATCCCATCTTACTTTATTTTTCTTTTGTTTCATAGAATCTCCTTTGCTTTTTTTCTTCTTTTATACATTACAAAATTGATAGATTTGTAATGTATCAATCATCTTAAACAACAAAGAACTGTTGTCTTGTGACTATTCTAAAGATCTTATTATTCGTTTCTCTTTTTAATTGTACATTCATTATATACAGTTTAATATCGTTATATGCGCAGTTTTTTTTCTCTTTGATACGAATGAAGTTATGTGTATTTTTCTCTTTGGAAATAAAAAAATAAAGAACATGCTGTAGCTGATCAAATATTCAGTTGTTTTAGATGGCAACTATTGCCATCATGGAAGAAAATTCATTAAATATAAATTTGCATCGAAATGAAAATCTACAACCAATAATATCATTTGGTTTAATAACAGATATTCATTATGCAAATAATGATGATCGATGGAATTATTCAAATACATTTCTAAGACGTTATAGAAATTCTTTAAATTTAGTCGATCAAGCATGTAATTATTGGTTAAATGGAATATATCCGATAGCATTTATAATTCAACTTGGAGATTTGATTGATGGATGTTGCCACACCAATAAAACATCAATAAATGATTTAAAAATAATTCTTGAACAATTTAGAAATATTTCGCCTATTTATCATATTTGGGGAAATCATGAATTATATAATTTTACAAGAAATGAATTATTAAATGGACCATTATGTTCATTTGATACAAAAAATATTTCACCTGGTCACTATGGAACATTCAAAGTTTCTCCTAATTTAAGAATTATTGCAATTGACACTTATGAATTAAGTTTATTGGGTATTGATAAAAATAATACACTTTATATTCAATCAATGAATTTATTAAGAAAATATAATCAAAATGAAAATATCAATGATCCAACTGGATTAGATAGTTATCAACAACGATTTATACAATTAAATGGTGGACTGACACAAAAACAACTTATTTGGTTAAAAGAACAATTACTTCAAGCAAAGGATCTTCATGAAAAAGTTATTATCGTAGGTAAAAGCAAAAAAAAACTCAAAATAAAATATTATACTACACTTCAGAAAAAGCATTTTCTCTTCTTTCAAAAAACACCTTGAAAACGTCAAGAGAAATTTACATGTCTTGTCCGACAAATAAACGTCTGAATTTAATTCAATACAAATACTTTCTCATATAAATTAAATCAATCTGTTTACATAGTATTTACATTTCTCGCCTTTAATAAACATGACATCTATTCTTTACATTCCTACACACAAAAAAAAACAATGGTAAAATAATTCAATAAATGTTTTTGTTTACAGAAGACAAATAGTTAATTAGATGATAAGACAAAATATATTTTTTTGCCTGAAGGAATGAAAAAGTTATTGAAAGTAGGTTTATTCATATAATGATTCAAATAAGAGATGATCTTTCAGTTCGACTAAAAATAGCTATGACACATACTATTAACAAAGATTTAATTGCTTAAAATGCCGTTTCAAAAAACAAACACATGATTCATTAGCATTCTATGTTCAGTGTCATGTTCTCTTTATGTGTACACAAACAATTAACCTATTCTTTTTCTTTACTTACGATCGAACCACCTGAACTGATGACCACTGGTATGAAATTTTCAAGTAAACTCTTTTTTTTTGTAATTGTAGTAAGTAATTATTTTTTTTTTGGAAATTCATTATCTCGACAAAAGAATATTCTTTTTGACTGACACTTTCAAAATATTGTGTGGACCATTTGACCAATCAATGAGCAAACTTTTACATCGAAATTATATTTTCTCGATGTATACCTAAAAACTAACTCGAAAATTCAGTAAAACGATCCGAACTAGGCTTCAAAAATGCATAAGGATGAATTCTTTTAGGCTTTTGCTAGTCTTATTAAAACTTTCTTTGATGTCCCAATGTACATTCAAACGATGAGTATTAGATCGGGTAGTTTTCTTCTTAATAACTTCCATTCTCATCAATGCTATAGATTATCATAATAATAACTGTCATATTTGTTTTTTTCCATTTAATATTAAAATTCTTTTGAGAGTATATTAACTTATTTTTAAAGTTGTATTCATTTGAGATTTTTTCTTTCTTTATTTCTTCCATAATACTCTTCAACATATTCAATATGTTTTTATTCAATTCAAATCTCTAGTGTCTTCCAATGATGGATTGTCTTTTCTTCTAATATTTTAAGGTCATATTCCAATTCATCCAAAAGCATGTGATGAACTTGCTCTATTATGGAATTATGAAGATGTTTTAGATATTCTATGGACATTTGATAATAATGTTCTTGCTTATATTGCTGGACATTCTCATGAAGGTGCTTATTTTTATGATGAAAAAAATATTCATCATTTAACATTACAGGCAATAGTTGAATGTGAACCAGATACAAATGCTTTTGCAACGGTACATGTTTATAAAGATTATTTAATAATTGAAGGTGTTGGACGCATTGGTACTTATCGAATTGATTTTAACAAATTTAAATGAGAAAAGACAATGATATATAAGTACATAATTTATTTTCGAAATACCAAAAAAAATATATTTTATTTTTTTTATTTTTTTAAAAAATAACTTTTTTCGTTATTACTTGTTAATAATTAAAATAATCATCGTGTCAAATATAAATAAAAAAAGAAATCATTTCACAGATTATCGAATATCTTCTTTACACCTGTTCTGTTTTATATGATGCAACGAAAAGAAGAAGTGTTAGTAAAAAATATGCGCATAATTTAATGTACAAAAATAGATTTTATAAATATAAATCAATGTTAATATTGTCTCGTCTTTTCTCACATTTTAACGACCAATGTTCGATGATTGTTTACTTGCTGTCATACTATCGTCAATTGCAATGCAAATTTGAATAATAAAGCCGATTAAACCAAAGATATTAGCTAGCAAAGCTGTCCAATAGACAATCGGATGACAGAAAGCCAATGATGCTGGATGTTTTAATTGAAGTTTTATACGTAATGTTAATTTTACCCACCAAATCTAAAAATAAAATATTTTTATTTTATTTCATAAAATCCAAAATAAACAACATACAGTTCCAGTAATCCACCAAATGAATATAATAATACTAAAAATAATTCCAAATAAAGTTGCAATTAATATTCCAATACCTTTTTCTAATGAAAATGATCGTGCACGTCGAATTACTAACATATATAGGTTTATTTTAGAAAAAGAAATCAATAAATTAAAAATTTCTTACAAGCAAGAAATGTTATTCCTAAAATTTGATAAATAAAAAGATTAATAAGAATTAAAATACCAAATATAATTAAAAATATTGGTATATTAGGTTTTGCAATACATGAATTTCTATAGATTATTCCAATTACGAGAAATATAATTGGAAAAATAATTAAACAAATAATTACATATAAAGATAAATTATTAAAAATTTGAATTAAAATTTTTTTTCTTTCTTGTTGTTTATCATGTTCATTAAAGGATTGATTAAAATTTGTTAACGATTCAAGATCATTCAAATCTGTATCAATTGAATGATGCAATTGATTTTTCATATGTATACAAAATCGAAGTATATGTATAGATAAAATAACAAAAGAAAATTAATGACGCTGTCAATGAAATAATGTATAATCGATTAAACTTTTGATTGAAGAAAAAAAAATGAATAGCAATGAATTATCGTTATGGGTAAGAGGCGCGTCATAGTACTTGAATGTTAAGAACAATACAAAGAAAAAAACGAAATAAGATGAGAAAAAAAAATGTTTGCATTATTTTCTTTATGTCGTTCTTTTCGAAACATGGCTTCCTCTTGTCTGAAATAACTGATGAATCGTCTGAGTAAAAGAAGATTAATAATCGACTGTAGTCAATTAAAGATAGTAACCTAATTGTTGACCAATGGTCAATAGTCAAATATATAAAAAAAAACGAAACGAAGAATAAACGTCATTCATCATTCATCGACTGACTGAACAAATCAAACTGAAGAAATAAGATCATATTTGTATTATTATTGTTGATGTCAACAACACATTATTTGCGCATTAGAAAGAGAGAAAGAACACGTTCTCTCGTCACAGTAGGTAACGTCTATTCACAAGTTTTTACCCATCTGTCTATCATTTGATCCTAAATGATAGATGAAAACAAAAATATTGAAAGAAAAAAGAGAGAAGTACTTGTGAATCGACTCCATCATCAACTAGACATGAGAATATCAATTAATATAAGTTATATATACATATATTAAAAATTCGAAACACATATTATAATATATAAAGTTCAATCAATTCATATTGTCCATGGTTGTTTTTTTTTGCGTAAATGTAACAGATTACATTTAGTTTAAAAACAAAAGTTTTTTTTTATGAATATGAAATTTTCTAATTTGAAAATTAATATGTTTGACAGATTTTATGATCTTCTTATATAATTCATGTAAGATTATGGTAATAATATCTTTACTCGTCATATAGATCTTCTTTCATATAACCGAATATATTTATGTATGTATTATGGTGAGACCTATTAAATATATAACGAAAACCATCCATAGTTTTTATGCTTGTCTATTCGTTCAAAATGATACGATGTGTAAAAGCAAAAAAAAATGAATATCGAGTTAAAAAGAAAAAAAAATCATATCTATACATCCGGTAATGAATATCTATCATCGTCATCGTCCACTGAATCTTTTTCCCCTTTTATTTTACTGTTCACTGATGTGTGATACGGACTGTACATTGGTATAAAATACGAGAACAGCAAAGATATTTTGAGCCAGTATATATGCGTATATATATTCATGTGCATATTTTTATAATTGCTCTGATAGTCGAAGATTTGGTATAATTCCTCCACTTTGTGAATCGATCGTATTTCTCGCTTCTTCGTTCTTTTATTTATCTGCATATATCCACACGTTCTGTTGACTGAATTCTTGACCGCCTATCACGACATATATATATCCTTCTTGTTAGTCGAGTGATCTTACGGGAGGAAAAAAACGGCTATACACACTTATACATATACACATACATACACTATTATTATTATTTTTTCTTTATTTCAATTCAACATTAACAGTTATCACAAGCTTAAGTAAAAAAAAAGGCACCACCATATCAAGCATCATGCATAAGAGCAAAGTCGTAAGTTATTTCATTGACTATTCTTTTTTTTATTTATGCATAGATTGACTATTCTCAAACGTTCACTTATCCATAAATAAATGTTGTCATACATGTCTCGATCGAGAAGTGGTCAATTTATTCTAGTAACTACTAGTTGTGTTCGACACTTGCTTATAAAAAGGAAGAATAGAAAAAAGTACATTCTCGTCTCATCCCCGATTTGCTTGTACAATAAGCAAATATGTAAATACGATTTGCCGTTGTCATGCACTAACATTTCTTTACATCGTTAAAGATAATAATGAGAATAAAAGTAAACCTTTTCGACGTAATCAGAATCATCTGTATATAAAAGCAAAAAAAGAAAAATCGAACAATGATTCTTTTTTTTTTTTATATTTGAATATTTGATTCTCTGTTTCTTTCTCTCTTTTACTCTCAAGATAGTCTCATATTCGTACCTACATTAGTACAATTTGATGAAAGATTTAACATATATAAAGAACATAAAGAGAGTGTTCTTTCAATTTTTTTTTTCTCTGTCCTCTCGAGGACGCGTAAAAGAAAGAAAATAAGAGACGAAGAGAGAGAGAGAGAGAGATGGTCAGTCAAACAGAGTGTTAGTTGTGCATTATTAACGAAAAAAGAAAAGAAGTAAGTGGCTATCAATAAGAGACCCAAGGTATCAGAATAAAGAAATTCTTTTGATTTATTTTTTCTGGGTAATTGAATTTTTTTTTTTACATTTTTTTTTGTCTTGTCTGAACAAATATGAAATTTTTAACATCAAATCTATTTTGTTTCAAGGTAAATACAAAACGTGAACGTCGTTCGTCAAATAATAAAAATCAGCACAATAATATATCCAAGCAACCACAAACAGAATCATATTCTACAATCGGTGCTTTAGTTACCGGTCTAACAAGTACACAAACCAATATGTCTAATGATACAAATCAATCTGATACATCACTTATAAAACCAACATCTATTGAAATAAATAATCAATCAAATGGAATTATACATGAAAATATAAATCATTCACCATCAAAATCTCTTAAATTTAAAATAGGTAATGATACTGAACCTGAAAATCTTTTAGCAACAAATAGATATCATCGTAATCAAATAGACTCAAATGATCATATATATGAAACACCATCAAATATAGATAATAATCTTCCATTATCATTAGAAACACCAATGATTTCATCGTCGGATGAACAAGGTAATAAATCTATTGAAAATAATCATTTATCATCGACAAATTCTTATAATGAACGTCATACAAACAATGACCTTGATAATAACTTATTATCTGATGTGATAAACCCTACAACTGATAATGGTATTGAAATAGAAAAAGTTAATCTTGATGATTCATTAAATTCAACAAATGCTATAACATCATCAACAATATTATCAGCAGCACGTCTTCTTGAAGTAAATCAACCACGTGAAACAAGTCCAACAAGTGGTGTTATTATACCTGAAGAAAAACGTGTTACTGATCGTGTTAAAGTGTTTGAAGCTGTTGCTAATAATGATCAATTAATACAAAAAAAACAAACAATAAAAAATGGTAATCAAAAAAAAACTCCATCATCAACAAATTTTTCAATAAATGATCATAAACAAAATAATAAACGTGAACAACAAATATCTCCATCATCATCATCAACAACAACAGCAGACAGTCTTGATATTCAATCAACAAATGAATTAAAATCATCAATAACAACAACAAAAAACAAATCAAAACGTCCATCATTAAAAAAACAAATACAAAATTTACTTAAAATAGATAAAACACCATCACAAGATGATTCAACAATTCTAGAAGAACATTTATCACTAACAAATTCTAATAAAAAATCGAATACACTTAATTCCACGCGTAATAATAAACGAGATAATGGTAAATTTAATAAATATTTTCTAAATAATAAAATAATAATTTTCTTTTTTTGGTTCTTTTTTAATTAATTAGATGTATCAACAACAACAACAACAACAACAACTACACTTAAACGTTCATCACCATCAACATCTCAACAACATAGTCCAACAAATGTTAATGATACAATTAAAAAACGTTCATCACCACCATTAACAACAACAAAACGTATATCACCAAGAGAATCACCAACAAAAAGTCAACAAAATTCTCCTATACCAAATGTTACAGAATTTAATATGAAACCTATTGCTGTTGAACCTCTTCAAATAAGTATTGAATCAAATTTAACTAAAAAAAAAACGCCATCACCAACAAATAAAATTTCAACAAATGGTTTATTAACAAGTGAAATTGACCAACGTCGAAGTTCAACAGGTGTATCAAAATTAATTCATACATTTCAAGGTAATTCACCTCATGAACTTGAACAAACAGTTCTTGTACCACGTTTACGAAGTCCTCCTGGTCAATCAATAAACTATTCGGAAAGTGTAAGTTACTTTTTTTCGTTTTCTTCTTTTTTCATATCAATCATTTATTCACTAATATATTTTGGTTCAGCTTGAATGAATTTTGTCGTTCATACGAATGATTTACTTTGCTTGTTAATATATAGATGAAGAAAAAAAATGATTGACGCGATTTAGCATATGAATTGACATGCCACAGGCGTGAAAAGTATTATTCTTAAGAATCAAAGTGCTCACAAGTAGTCTTCAGCTTCTTTTTTTTGCTCCCCTTTTGTAAATTGTACACGTTAGTGGGCATGGTATGTTATAAGTGGATGTTAATCTTTTGAGAATATAGATATTCAAAACGTCAATGATCACTACTATCGATCAATCGTTCTTTTCATTGGTACATGTAATCAAATCTGGATTGTTATGTCATGTTCTTTCTCATTGATAATCGTCTGTGTTAATTAAAACTTGAATGTCTTCTCTTACTCTACTTTATATATATATCTGAACAAGGCTTCCATCATTGTTGTTTTTTAGTCTTCATGTTCACAAGATCTAATCAATACAATAATTTGCTTCTTCTTTTCTTCTTATTCTATGTTGCCGACTTAAGTCAATAGAAGATTCTTGATATATACTGAAACTTCAATTTTCTTCTTTCTTTTTCATACTTCTTTTTCTTTTAAATACACATACAAATTGAACATATTTATTGTACAATTCTTCTTTTATTCTTTTTTCGATTCTTTTCTTCTTTTTTTTTCTCATTCTTGATACATACATATATGTCTGTTCTCACGTACTTTTAATGAGATTTATGATCAACGAAAGATCGAAAACGTGCACATATAGAATGCGATGACGATCTATGTATGTCGTTGAACCTGTACATGATCGCGCTCCTTACTGTATATATGTATTGCGTGCTTCTCTATAGGTAAAGAAGGGCGTTAGTGGTAGTGATAATGATGATGATGATTACGATGGTGATGATATTGCGTAAACCTTTCTTTAATATATGTGATCTGGCGACATAATTTCAATAAGAACAACTATCCCACGTATAAGCAGTCTATTTGTTTTTGGATATCTCAAAACGAAAAAAAAAAAATCTTGTTCAAATATGAAATGCTAAATGATACATTGCTCTTAGCTATAGACAAGAGAGTCACAATGAGTAGGCGTGGGGCGACGTAGATGAAATGACCGAGAAAATTAGCTTTGACCTACTGTTCATTGACGCGTAGAAAAGGGATGATGGTTGGAGGACATATGTATTTATTAAGTATTCAACATCAATGTTTTTTTTTTTTGATTTTACTGAAGATTACTGACAAAAAGGTTTAATGATCGAAAAGTGTATAGTAAAAAGAAGACTATCATCCGTTACTAATGATAAAAAGATAGGAATATGGAGGACAAGAGCAAGTGCGTCGAAAGATAAATAGATATCAAAATGAAACGAAACAACGTTTTATATTATTTTTTTTAAAAACTTTTTTCAATATATTGAATTAATATAATAATATATGAAATTTTTTTCTTTTGAAAAATGACTGTTATTAAATTGTCGTTCTTGATTGATTAGTTATCAAAACACGTTAATAATAGTGACCATTACAAGATGATACGATAGAATACGATTGTGTATATGTATATATACATGAAAATGATGAGCTGTTCGTTTCAAGGTTAATTTCAAATTAACGAAATGTACTATTATATGAAACAATAATACTAATCATTGTAAAATACGTTTGCCTATGAAAGAACGCCATGCATAGAATATCATGGTGACATATCCACAATTGTACGTGTGTGTGTGTGTGTATATATATAAATGAAAAAACGAACATTTTGAGATAAGCATCTTTCTGTTATGGTTGCTATCTGAAACTCGAGCTCTATAGATGCAAGCATACCGTCATCAACAGTGAATCTTGTAAAAGAAAATCAAACGAACAGTCGGTTATATTGTACGCTTTGAACGACCTTGTAAAAACAAAACTGATGTTACTCTCCTTCCATCTCATTCTCTCATACAAACTTACACACAAATGTACTTCTTGTTTCTTGCATACTATTTTTTGGTGTAATTAACCATCGATATGATCCTCGATCGAGGTTACCACCATCCTCAACAGACAACAAGAACATAACAAGAAGAAAAAGTGATATTTGCTTACTACCAGCATAACCACCTTCTATTTGCCTAACATACGATTTTGGCAGGTGCACAAGTTCTTTGCTTTATTTAACGAGATGTTTATCTCTCAGACAGACAGACAGACTGTTAGAATACACACAATTGGGTGTCTTGAAAACCTCTACATATACATCACATAATATAATCTTCTTTATAGAAACGACATTTGTCTTTGATTTTTCGCACATCTGAACAAACAGACAAGATATGTCACAGAATCATATATCGAAAAAGAGCAAAAGATGTACATAGACGAAAAAAAAAAATGAGAGTATTAGCCTTTGACTGTTGACTGTAAATGTAGCATGAAATATGCAAAACATAGAGAAGAATTTTTGTTTTCAAATAAGCAAGGAATTTCGCTGACATTTTTCTATCTACCTGTACATTGCGGTTTTGCAGATATTTTTTCACCACGACAAGTCTGTATTTTTTTTCGCTTCTTTCTCTCTCTTTCTCTCTTTCTCTCTCTCTCTCTCTCTTTCTCTTATTGACATAGAGGAAGTATGATATAAAACAAGAGTACGACTAAAAAGACTTCACCTTGATGTGCTGTGTTCTATAGAAAATAAACAACAGGGAAAAAACGATAACGAGAACGTCGAAACTGGTCTACTTTCAATTAATAAGCGACTGACATCAACACGAACGACAAGTGCAAGAGGTAAGCATGCAAGTAACAACTATTTCTTTATCTCCCACTCAAATATCGACTTTGTGTATACTCTTTGTTTATTTACATAGAAAAAACTTTTCTTAAAGCTTATTATGTTTTTCATTATTTTATTATAATTGTTATTCTTTTTTTTTCTTGTCTTCGTCATTTTCTTAATAGTATTATATTCATAGATTTAAACTTGACAATAATTTCTTTGACAAAAAAAACACATGCATCTAAATGACCGGATTTAATGAATACGAGAGAGACAAAGAGTAAAAACAAATGGTGGGCGGTTGAATGTATAGTATAGATGTTTTCATAAGGATCATCCATCAGACGAAAAATGAACAGACAGACAGATCATCTACATACATCTATATAATACACTAAATCCAATAGATCTCATTCAATTAGTCCCAAACGAATAAGACAACGAACACTTCATTTTGTGGTTGATAATGAAAAACGGTAAATAGTATGCGGGTAGAGTTCCTTTTTTTTTATAATAATTATTTACGTGTCAAACAGATGATATGTTGTCTTTTTTTTTATTATTAAAAATTCATTATTGAATTATAGTAATAATCATAGAATTGCATTGTAAATTCACATATGCATGTCAATATGATTAGTATAGAAGGAAAAAAAAAGAGAGAAGTCATCATTTGTCTATGAAAAATATATTCATATGTTCCAGCTGAGAATTCTATGTCAATAAACAGACAATTGTTACAGTGATAGATTTCTTTTTTTTTTTTTTCTTTAATGTTGTTTCGTTAAGTCTGTCCTTGAGAAATAAGACTTGATAAAGAAAAGAGAAAAGAATAGAATAGAACTACATGAACGTTGTGGTTTTGTTGTCATCTATTTTGATGATAATAGAATAAAAAGAAACACTTTTTTTTTTTTATATATGTTACAATCATGGATTGTTGAAATCAAACCGCAAAATAACAATCTTCTCATTTTCCGTTTTTTTTTTCTTTTCTTTTATTCTTGGACACGAAGAAAAATAATAATAAAAATAAGATCGTCAACATATGAGATAAACAATATTATAATACACTAGCAAACAAATAATGTTAATGATTTTTCATAATTCTCATTTTTTTTTTCTGTAGTTTGATTATTAACATTTGAAAATGAGAGAAGATAAAACTAGAAATTAAATGCAACAATAATAATCACATAAAATCTATAAAAAGTCTTTCCCTCTTGTAAATATATTAGTTGTTTTGATTAAAATAAAAATGCTATATCACATATCAAAACACGTAGGAGATTAATTTTTTAACCTTGTTATTCAGATTTTCGTTTTCTTTTTTTCTAGAATTATAAGAAGAAAAAAAAACTTAGGTTTCAACTTTCAATCTTTTCTTTTTTCACTATACATCGTCCATATATAAAACTATTTGCATGCGAGCTTAGCGGAAGCGACGCCTAATGATAATCCTTTCGTCTTCTCTCTATTTCTCGTCTCCATCACTTCGAAGCATGTTCTACGTATTTGACTTTGCTTTCTTAATGCTTTTTTTTCTCTTCATCTCTGTCTCTCTCTTTTCCTGTTACGATAAAAAAAAATTTTTTCTCTAGTATGCCGGAAAAGAAGCTTGTTGTTCACATATATATGGAGTATGATGAGAAAAAACCGCAACAGCGATTGCTCATCTGGTGTTAGTAACGAGTGTGTGTGTCTAACATTTCGTGTTATTAGGTACTTATAGGCTTCTGATTTGAGTAATAATTGTTTACTACTGTCATCATCGTTTCCACATGTGTGTGTATGTTTGCCAAAGAGCAAAATAAAATAAAGGTCTTTGGCCATTATATGCATAGGAAATCACCTGTGCTTGAGGGTTTACTTGATAGATGTAGGATGTCAAACAATTAGACATATAGAAACAGACATCGATTAATCGATAGATGGAGAAAAATAAATCAGAGACAACTATCCTGATAATAATTATAGTGATAAGGGAAACTAATCGTAGACGCTGTCAGTCAGATATGACGTGACAAAGAAACAAATCAACATTTAACTCTAGACTTCTTCTATTTTTTCTTTGGTTGTTGTTGTTGTTGTTGTTGTTAAAATAGTAGAGATCGATATTGAATCAGGGATCAAAGATGATATTATATGTACTCAGGTGTCAATTTCTTTGTTTTTTTTAAATATTTTTTTCTTTTTTGTGGTTTATTTATACTCATTCTGTCGTATTTGTCATTTCTCATTAGTTTATTCCTGCGGCTGGTGCCATATATATATATTAGTATTCACCAGTCACTTTTGTCATCTTCTCATTTCACTTTTTTTTTCTCTCGTATACTACACTTGTATAATTTATATATGCTTACGAAAGAACTATCCGATCAATGATGAAAATATTTATATCTTTACGGTTCTTACTTTTAATTTGTACATATACATATATATGCATATGTAAAAAGAAATATCAATTATAAGTTTATTACGGTTTTGAACATATATGATTGTTGCTGTTGTTGTTGTTCACATGCGTAGTATAACGACGACGATACAACTTTTGAGGCGTCGCGTCTCGTCGTTGTCATAACACTTTCTTTTTTTAAATTTTAATCACTCAATCAATATATATATATATATATACATAAATATATATGTATGTTTTTTTTCATTATTCTTTCAGCCGACATCATCATCTGGCGTGTCTCAAACTGATCCATCAACGAATCTTGCTCTTGGTACTTCATCAATAAATAATTCAATTTCTCCTTCTCTTAATAATAATACAAGTGTTCCTCCAACATCATCTATTTCTGTAGCAACAACACATAGTCCAATGTCATCCGGTGTTGGCGATATCGTAAAAACGTCGGCACGTTCAGTTTCAATTGAATCGGGTACACGCAATCGTACAAATCTTCGTGATTCATCACCATTATCATCGGGTATGCAACGACAAGGTCAAAGTGAATTTGGAACTAGTCCATCATATTCATTATTCAATCAATCAACAAATGCTATGGTTACAGATAATTTACGTGTTCAACATCAACGTGAAAAACAAGAATTATCAGAATTAAATGACCGATTTCGAGGTAAGAAAATAAAAATCTATTGAATAAATCATTTTCTTTGTTTTGTAAAGGTTATCTCGATCGTGTTAAAATTCTTGAAAATAAAAATGCTAAATTAACCGGTCAACTTGAAGATATAACAAAATCATGGGGTGCAGCATCTCAGTCTATCATAGGACAATATTCAACACCACTCGATCGTCTTCGTCAAGAAGTTAATGAAAGTATGATCGATGAAGCTGATTTACAAACACGTTTACGTCGTTCACATTATACAATCGATAATTATCGTTCATTAATCAATGATGAAACAGCATGGAATGATCGACAAGAAGAAAAACGTGAACAATTAAAATTAGAATATGAACATTCATGTGCTGAATTAGCTGCTTTACAAAAATCATATAAACAAGTTGAAGATCAATTAAAAAGTTTACTTAATCAACGTGAAGAATATCTTAATGAAATTGATCAACTTAATGATCAATCATATAAAGCAACAATTGATCGAATTAAATTAGATTTACAAGTTCAAACACTTCGAGAAGAAATTCCTTTTCTTAATGATGTTCATGCACATTTAATTAAGTAAAAAAAAAATTCTATTAAAAATTTTATTTATTCTATATATATATATATATGTATATTTTTTATTTTTATTTTAGTGAATTTGAACAATTAAAACCAACCAATGGTATTGATACACAATTATTTTATAGACAAGAATTAGAAAAAGCTATCCGTGATATACGTCGGGATTTTGAAACTTTACATTCAGCACAACGTAAAGAAATGGAAGAATATTATAATGTTAAAATTGAAGAAATTCAAAATGATGCTAAAAAACTTTTACCATTACAATCACGACAAGATGAATTAGTGAAAATAACTGAACAAATTAAAGCAGCTAAATTTGATTTAAATGATTCACAAAAATTATTAATTAATGAAAAAGAAAAATATAAAGAATTACAAGAACGTTTAGCTAAATTAGAAGAAGAACATTATTATATACGTGATCAACGTACAGATGCAAGCGATTCAATTAATAAAGATTTAGCACTTGCACAAGAACGTATACAACAATTAACTAGTGAAATTGATACAATTTTACGAAGGTAAAAAAAAAGAACAAAAGAGCTTTTATTCATCTAATATTTGATTGTTGTTGTTGTTGTTGTTGTTTTTAGCAATATAACACTTGAATCAGAAATCAATGTTTATAGACGATTATTAGATAGTGAAACAAATCGACTTGCACAACAACCAGTCGAACAAATTTTACCACCTGAACCAGCACCACCATCATTTGGTAGTGAATTAGGAAAAGTTTTTAATAAAAAAATTAAAAAAGGTCCTATTGCTATCAGTACGTATTGAATTTTGTTTTATATTATTTGCAAAGAGAAAGAAACAACATTGTTAAGCTATTCATTTATTAGTGTTTTTACAGTTTTCACTATTACCCTAAATAAGAAAATCTAATTTGAATATTTTTCAGAAAAAAATCTCCAATCAGTACTATCATTATGTATAGGTTAGGTATGCATCAATCCTAGTTAACTATGCCTTGTGTATAGCAGTGACGGATTCTGAGAGGAGGAGAAGCAATCGCGTTCTCCCCCTTGTTCTTCTGGAATCTTTTTTTAATTGTTCTCAGCAAAAACTGATCAACAATGAGTTAGTACAATCTCTAATAGACACCTAGACACTGTTCTGTGATCATGATGATCTCGCTCTCTTTTTTTCAATGCCCTAGATTCGCCAACAGTGTATGGCCTAGTATAGATCTTGTTATTGTTTTTTTACATTTTTGGTATGCAAACAGCTGGCAACAACATTCTTGATATAAAGGCATATTTCAGAATCTTCTTTGAATAAATAATTTCAAGGATATAAATATACACAGGCTATAAATTAAAAGAAATTTTATTTGCTATTTTAGTATAACTTTTATCATTGTCTTTTTTTATCGTATTGAAGTAGCTAAAAAATTTTCAGATTTTATTATTCTTTGCTGACTTTCTAAAGTTTATTAAATACTTTGATGATACACAGGTGCAAACTTATGATGAACGCATTAGAACTTTATGATGAACGCATTAGAATTGAATTAAAATTTATACAAACTTATAATTTAAGTTTATGTTAATTTTTTAAAACCGATTTTATTGAAACAGTCTGGAATGATAAAGTTTTTCTTTTTTCCTTTATTATTCATTACCTAAAAGAAAACTATCTTGCTTTGTGAAGTTGTTGACATAACATTCAAATGATTCCCAAGGGTTTTATTTAATTGGCATGATATTCTCAGATATGTCGAACAAGATAAAAATCCTCATAAAACAGACAAATGTCTTCAATAGATAGGATAAACATTTGTTTATATAATAAGCCTTAATTAAAATTATTCAAGCGAATAAATTAAATATTTTTCGTTTAATACTATTGCAGAAGACTGTACACCTGATGGGAAATGTATAACACTTGAAAATAGTTCAAATGATAAAGATGTTGATGTATCAAATTGGACATTAAAACGACGTGTAGAAGGTTCACCAGACATTTCTTATACATTACCTTATGGTTTAGTAATGAAACGTGGTAGTGAAATGAAAATATTTGCTCGAAGTGCTCAAAATGCTCATCATCGACCACCATTTGAAGTTGTTAATGATAAACTTGATTCATGGGGTATGGGTACAGAATGTGAAACACGTTTATTTAATGAACAAGGTGAAGAACGAGCTTCACATTCACAAAAAATTGTCTTCGGTTCGGAATCATCACGTAATATACCATAGTAAGTTGTGTTATTTAAAAATTATTTATGTAATTCTATTCATCGATAAATATTCGTTCTCTAAGCATTTTTTAAATGATCGTCAAAAGTAATTTTTTCTTTAGCAATATCGATTGGCCTGAGTGTAAGTGACTTACTATAAGAGCAAAATACTCTCTTTTTTTTTGTTCAATCAAAATGGGGGAACAGCATTTGCTTCTAATGCCTATTTTTTTTCTTTCATCGGCATGTATGCCTCAAACCTTTGCATGATGAGAAAAAATAATAATTAATATGAAAAATTAATTGATGTCTTTCGTTTTATTATTTTATAGGAATAATATTAGAAGAGGAAATAATGAAGAAAGACGATTGATGATGAAAAACTACAATATTGATTTGGAATCTTGAACATTTATTCTTTCTCTATTTATTTAACTAGATGTGTAGAGAAGATTAAATTTTTGATTTTTCTTTTTGTCTTTGTAAATAAGGATGAAGATTTTTTTTCTTTTTTTTGTCTAATACAATCATAATCATAAAAAAAACGAATATTTAAAAAAAATACAATCTATTGTTCTATCGCTTTTTTTTTCTCTTTCAATATGCTTCTTCTCGCCTTCCCTGCTTTTTTTTTGTTTATCGTTATCTCTATAGTAGTTGGATAAAATGATTTATAATCTTATTTGATTTTTTTTTCAATGTGACAGAATAGTTTCAATCTCTCTTTATTTCTCTTCTTCAGCCGGGAGCAACAATTTCTCTTTTTTTTGTGTTTGTTTGTTGTTTCATTTTGGCTGCTTGCTTTCTTTTTTTCCTATTTGTTTCGACCCTCTTCTTCTTCATTCTGTTGTCTGTTATTAGTGCGGGATGCTGCTAACTGACTGATTGCGCCCTCTTTTTCTCTCTCTTACTCAGTTTTATTATAAACTTTGCCTAAATGTGCGTTGTCTCCTTTTTTTTTTCTTTTACCAAATAAAATTGATAAAATTCAATAAATTAATAGCATGAAATTTTTACTATCATAGTTGTTCATTATGTTATAGATATAGTTTTATCACAAAAAAAAATGTTATACATACCAAAAATTCAGAACAGGATAAATAAGATGACCTTGTTTTATGATATTAGAAAAGAGAACTATAATCATGTCAATTTTGTACTGAATGAATGGGTTTTTTTTCTTTAGAAAAATATCGAATAACAATATTAATCATTGATTGTATAATAAATTTGATCTATGATATAAAAGTATCAGGTCCGAGGAATAATTTGCGAAAATGAAGAGAATTGGTATTTTATTCAGAAGAAAACATGATAGAATAGCCTCTTGAGTTCTTTATTATTTATTGTAAAATCTAAATTGAATTTTAATTATATATTATTCATTGAAATAGTTTATTGTCTGTTCGTTACATAAAGAACATCAATTAATTTGATAGAACAAATAAAAAAAAGATGATTGTTTAACATTTTGATGTTCGTTAAAGTTTGACAGCTTTCAAGGATCCGAAAATGTCAATCTGGTCTTCATCATAATGTTGTCACAATTTTACTAACTATTCATCTCTTATAAATTCATTTTTCAAATGTTATGAAGTTGAGGTCTTCATGTTATCTAATATTCTTGCAATTGATGTTAACGATTGTTTATTTTACAGTAAATCAATTGTAATATAGATATTTGAATGTGAAGGATTGACACAGGTTGTTTTTTCATTCGAGAATGTCAACCTTCTCAATAATGAATTGTTTACTTATTGATGAATGTTTGTTCTTTTCGGAAAATTTATTGAAATTTTCTGTTGATAATCCATAGATTTTTGCAATAACTATTCATTTTTTTAAAATTTCTCTTCGTTCAAATTATAAACGGAAAGTAAATTCTCAGATAAGGCAACACTTAAGTAAAATATTTTTTACATAATCAACCGATCGTAAATCATGTACTCCAATTCAAATTTATGTTTTTTTTGACTATCAATTGATTCAAGTGTCTTTTTATGAAGTTTAATATATTGAACATTTCTAACAAGAGAAGTTCTCCAACTGATAAGGTGCTCTTGAATCGGGACTATGTGCATTGTGTAAATGTTAATGAGTTATAAATACCTTGGAAAGAGTTCAAGCTCTTGATTTATTACTAAGGACATACTACATTTTATATGGTATTTTTTTAGCTCACTAACGTGGTATCCCTCAAAAACATTGAAAAAACTGATTTTTAACTTAAAACTTTGCATAGAGATGGATCTTGAGCTTACCTATCAAAAATGTCAATTTTCATCAAAAATATTAAAATCGAGCTAAATACATTGGAAGATAGCCCGAGATCTGATCTTTCATACATGACATAGCTTTTTATCTGATACGACATTTTTTTTTTCCAAAATTTTCTACCACTTTTCGCTGGAAAAATATGGTTTTTTTCAAATGATGCAGAAAATCTGTTTTCTTTTTTCTCTCTTTATATTTTTTTAGTTGCACATCCCTTGATTCTCGAACGGCATTCATTGTAGCCAATAGCTTTTTTGTCTTTGAAAGAGTATGTCAAGATGCAGGGCATGACAGTTCATTTGGTTTTTTTTGAGTTAAGTCTTGTTAATATTATATGAAAGAGTAATTTATTAATTAGGACGCCGCTTTTTTGAGACGTTGAACTTTTCTCTGTTTTAGAAGTAAGAATTTAAAAAAGGACTTTGTCATGTCCTGCATCGTGACACGCTCTTTCAAAAAAAGAAAACAAAATTAAGTATATAGAATGAATGAAGGTTTACAGAAAACTTTGAATTACCAAGTGAGCTATTTTTGATTCTTGTTTGTTGAATGTCTTCTGAAAACATCATGATATAGGACTGAAAATTTCATACGATTTGAATATACTGGAGCAAAGATCGATTTTTTGAGTGGTGGAGACTAAATGAAAAGAGCGTATGATGAAAGTTTCAAGTGTTTTGACTTGCTACTGTCCTGAAATAAGAACATCGAATTTGCATGTGTATATGAGCGATGTATAAATGATACGACTTTATTATCGCCATATCTTAGGATAGACACAACGAAAAAATCTGCAACTTTCATAATAAATTATTTTCATCAAGACCTACTCTATGCAAAGTTTTAAGTCGAAATTCGAAAATCAGTTATCTTGATGTTTTTGTGGGAGATCACGTCAGAAAGTTAAAAAATACTGTAAAATTGCAATATCTTCACTGAAATAAGTTAAGAGATCAAACTCTTTTCCGAGTATTTATAGTTCATGAGAATCTACATCATGCTGATAATACAGAATCAAAAGCAATTAATCAGTTGGGGAATTTTTCTCATAAAGTAAAAAAAGATAATATCATGAATGACTCATTACATCAAGAAATATCATTATTTGGATGTTACATAATTTTGATTATCTGTCTCTGTGAATAATACAAGAAGAAATGCAAAAAAGAAAGGAAAAAAAATCAAAGAATCCATCATCAAAGTAACAATTTTTCAATCGTCGTCTAGAACATATCTCTTACATTTATTGCAAATATGTTTATTCTCTGCAATAATCAAAATAATTCTATTGATCTTTATAAAAGAATAGATGTTCGAGAATATCGAATTATTGATATTACTAGTGATAGTACTTGAAACTTCAAAGAATTTGCTTATGTAAGTATTAAATTATAAAAATATATCCATGATTATAGAATATCAATGTACATAAATTCTTTTGTTTCTTCAATCCTAGAAAATTTTACATTATCAAGATAAAAATAATAATGATCTAGAATTTACTCTAGGCGAACGGTATACTAAACATTAATGTAAATGAACTGTGAGAAGATGGATGTAATTATATTCGTTGATATATTTATTAATTCATTGTATAACATCAATCAAACGTTCTGAATATAAACACCTCTACTAATGAACACCTTCTAATTATGAATGGTCTCGGATCCGACGGAATGATTTTTACTTATCTCTACTGTGTATTACCCGTTTCCTATGAGTTCCGAGTATGTGAATTGCATGCATGATTTGAGTACTCTACGTGCAAAGAAAAGAATGACATCTCAACACGGGCTTACGTGACAAGAAGAACCTGAATGAATTATTGAATTGAAATCAAACTTAATGGATAGTGACATTATGTCAAACGCGGAAAGACAGATTAATATTAGAAGATTTAAAAAAAAAACTAAATATTTTATTTCAATTGAAAAATTATTCAATTAAAGGCATGTAGATGAAAAGAGATGAACATGAACATAGATAAACACGACTAATGTAAAAGCAGATATTTTGGAGTAGTTTCTTCATATCAAAGTAAACCATATGTCAACTTTCTAAACTAAATATCTCTGTATAATGAATACTTTCTAATGGTCCTGATGTTATTCACAATAGAGACGTTTTACGGTATTTATTCAAACAAAAATGGAATCAATGCTAAACATCATTCTACTTCGTATCTATAAAAGAAAATAAATTATATGAACGTTGATAAAAATTGAGGCAATAGTCTTGATCCTAAGAAACCGATCTATTGATATTATTGATGCATGCAATATGGATGCACTAATTTCTGAAAATTCTTACACATTTTAATCGTATTTTGCCAAATACAGCAATAGCATCAGATCGAACGATCAAAACTGACTAAGCCTCATTCTAAGAATTGATGGTTCTAAGTATGACAAATATGGGAACATTGATGTGAAAAATTAGCAGTAGAGACTTAAATGAATAGGAAAGTTTCTATTCAGAATCAATTGATTCAATTCGGTTCCAGTCTCTGATTTAAATTTGAATCTGTTTCAAGTGTCTTAAATTCAACAAGATTTCGTATGTATAATACGAAGATATATACTTTATTCATATTTTCAGTTCGGAATTTAATTAAACAATGTTTCAAATAGAACCAAACAAGAAAATAGAAATGTTTATTGACAAAATTTATTTAAATATCATTTCTAAATATAACTATAGTACTTTAGTCTCAAATTCTCATTAGAATTTCGATGTCTTTCGTATTTTTTTTTTGATACAATAAAAGATATTTATTATGTATTTTGACTATGATCATATAGAGATCAAGATCCGCTACAATTAACCCTATTTTAAAAGGTGACAGCTATTAACAAATAGAAGTGATGACTCAATTTTTTTTTTGAGTATGCTTTATTTATTGTTACGTCCTAGGACGCTTACAATGAACGAAAGAAAAATGAAAAATGAAAAATGAAAAATGAGTGATGACTCAATTTATGTATACGTGACACTTGTCTTATTTTGACTGTTTTATATTACTGTTACGCATTTATACTTTTTTTGAATATTTACCTATACATCGTAGCTATTGTTTGTCAATAGCGATTTAGTGAACTCTTTTATTTTTGAGTAGTTATACAAGAAATGATCTTTGATTTACAAACTGAATGTTCACTAGCGATGGTGATAAGTATGATGACTATCAGTTGAAATAATCAAAAAAAAAGAAGTATCCTTACTCATAGATGGTGTGACAGCTTATTAACGATTACTCTTTGTCAAAGAAGCCTATACATCATATTACAAATGCAAACAATTATTGAGACGTCGATAAAAATGAAGAAGATGAAGATGAAGCTATTAATATCGATACAGAAACAGATGATAACACTGAATAACTTTCACTAAGTCTTTCTGGTCGATTGCTTGAAGTCAGATAGCAAAAATATCGTTTCCTACATAGTTGTTATTGCTCCATCATAGGAATAGCAAAATTGTGTTTTCCAGAAGAAAAGTATTCTTCGCTTCCTAAAGACTTTATGTTGCTATTCAACAACATCCAAGTCGCTATGAGTCAACATTTTATACAACTCATTTTTTGTTTTCGGCTATCAAAGGTCAACAATTTGTCGGTGTGAGTGTAGATGAATAGAAGATCTACACTCATACTTTGTGTTTGAATAAGGATATTATAAGATTCATTTTGATGATAATGTGTTTAGGTTTTTAAGTCATTATATAAAAATTTATAGATAGTTCAGCTGTTGAATAAAGTGTCGTTTTCTCCACATTTGAAAATCCTCTTTAACGATGAGTTCTAGAGGTCTAATTCTGAAAATTACTTTACATAGATAAAGTTTTATGTTCTGTCCAATGATTAAATCGAAATTTTCTAAAGAACATTCATGAAGAATAAAACAAACAGATTTCTGAGGGTAGATTTTGATAAAATCGAATTTTGAGTCTGCTTTGCTCCGTAGTACATGAATCGAATTAAAATCAAATATCAATTTCTATACAACTTGACAAAGATTACAAGACTAGAATATTTAAACCTTGCCAGAAAAAAGTCGATTTAAATCTGGGAAGAGTTGCGTGGAAGCATCCTACACATATTTGTATCTTTTCTTTCTTGTATTGACATTAAGAATAAATGGAAAAGCCACAAAGTCTTGCAATTTGATAGCCGA